>ML781475.1:1018514-1030021 GCA_009831015.1 Picea engelmannii | reverse complement strand
TGAGAGAGCTCTAAATTCGAATATGGGAAAGATGTTATTCGAATAAAAAGTAATATATATATATTCCCATGCTAGAGATATTTATGGATGAAAACTGTGTGTGGATGTTTCAAAACTCTACACACAGTTCTAGCATGATGATCAACTATGAAAACCAGCACACTTAGATTATATATGTCCATTTAACTCTACTCTCTAAGAGAGATCAAATCTCTAAAAATGTAACCCTTTAACTTTTTCTCAAGTTTTACCTCTAAAAAAAATTACACTTCTCAAAAATTTAATTTCAAATTTAAATAAAACTATGTTAATGTTATAATAAACATCTAATTCATAATGAATTTTAAATATAACTAACTTCTCTTGATGCATTAATAGCTTTGACCTAACCGTTTTATTAATTTTTATTCAAAATAAAATAAAATTTAAATTTAAAAATTAAAACAAAATATATATACATTCCAAGGCGACGCCTATTTATCATGTAATATTAAATGTTAATTTTCTCAATCGATGTGTCCAATGATTCAGCCTATTTATTTATTAAATATTATATTTTCTTTTCGAGGGAAGTAATTTAAGGTCAACCTTAATTTACACTTGTATTTTGTTTTTTAACCATGTATAATTTACAGTGTTATTTAAAAAAAAAAAAAAATTAAGGTGTTAAATTTACATACCTGTATTTTTTTTTTTTAGGGAAACAGTATGTATCTCGGGATAGAGCAATAAATGTTAAAGTGAAGTAATAAATATTATATACTTTGAGAAGTTGAGATATAAATGGTTTAATTTTTAAATCAAAAGATGTATATTTTAAACTATATAACATTTATTACTCTATTATGAGATGTATATAACATTTAAACATTCTATAAAATTGTCATAAATGTTTTTTTTGAAATTTTAATATCAAGTGTATTTTAATATTTTGGCAGTAAGTGTCTTTTGTGGTGTTTGACAAGAGTGACACTCTTGTATTTGAAATTAGTGATGGAGTGTACTATTAAGACATAGTCATGATTTAATTTATGTGTTGGGTAAGGAGCATCAATATTATAAAAAAATAAGGTTAAAGTAGTAACAAAAAAAAATAAATTAATTTAATAATTAATTAATTAAATTTTTTTCTTCCATCATATCTTTAAAAAGGTAATTTTTTATTATATACGTAAAGTTTTACCATAATTCATAATTCAACATCTACCTATAAAATACAATGTTCTTAAAGATTTTACCTAATTCTAAATCAATCCATAAAACCTTACTTTTTTACTTATAATTGTTTTTTCTTTAAATATGAAAGTTTTATTAAAAATCATAGTTTTATTTGATAATGGAAATTTTAACTTATTTTTAAATGACAAATTTGGAGAAAAAAAATCAAACCTTATATTCCAGAAAAATACTCACTTTAATTTTTTTTTATCTGATTTTCTAATTTTTAAATTTAAATTTCATAAAACTCCATATTAAAAACAAATTTTCATAACAAAAAATTAAGATGCTTTGATAATCAAACAAAAATATTTATATACCAAGCTAGATCAATGTTAATTTAGAGTTATATGATCTCATCATTATATATAGCCATGCTAGAGATTATATATATCCATTTAACTCCAATTTCTAAGAAAGATCAAATTTCTGAAGATGCAAACTTTTAATCTTTCTTCAAATTTTACATTAAAAAAAATAACTTTCATAGATATATATTGATGTTATAATAAACATTTAATTCATAATAAATTTTAAATATAACCAACTTCTCTTGATGTTGGTGGGTTAATAACTTTGACTTAACTATTTATTATTTCTTATTTAAAATAAAATAAAAATTAAATTTAAAAATTAAAACAAATTATATATATATATATATATATATATATATATATATATATTCAACCTCGATAGATTAAATAACTAAATGTGCAAAACCTTGATGTATCGTTTCAACCTCATAGTTGTTAAATGAACCTCTAATTGGCGGGAACAGACCCCTAACCAGGTTGTCAATGCCAATAGAATGAATCTTTGGTCACATTTGACATTGTCCTCTGGTTCCTAGGTTTCGAGTATAGATGACTATGGAGGTAGTAGGTTAGAGATTTTTATGCTATGTGAGTATTATCGTGACGTGTCACTCTATAGAAATTCTTGATAAACACTTTTCTTCTCTTCTAACAATGAATTTTCATTTTTATATTTGTCTCATGTTCTTGATGGTTAATTTGTGTTATGGGTATGCATTTATTCAAGTTGATATGTTATGTATTTCCCTTTATGTTTATTTGGATAATTTTTTTTAGGTACTTTCCTTTATGGTGGTATGGTTTAAATGCATGAAAATTGTTGTTATGAGTTGTATTAATTTTCAATGCTAATTCAACTTGTTTATTCAGAACGGTTTGTGGTGTTTATTTTTTAGAAGGGTTTGTGGTGTTTATTTTTTTAGGTTGGAGTTTTTTTTTTTAAGATATAAGACTTTTCAATGAAACAAGTGTAATAGGCTATGATATACTGCCTTTTAAGATAATAAAAGAAATTTTACTCAAATCTATGTAAACTTATCGAGTTTCCTTTGTCTTTGAGGTTTTTCATTTTCCTCGCAGGGTGTGCGAGTGCTTTAGCTGGTTCCTATAATTAAAATATGTCATTTCAAAAAAACCTAAATTTATTTTGGAGCCCATGGTTTCTATTATATGTCTCCATAAGAAGCTGGTTTTTTGAATAGCAGTTTTTAGTATATAGTGGAGGTTTTGCATTCGTAGAGATTGTCCTAACAAGTTTAACCGTATGTCAGTGCCAATGCCAGTGCCTAAACAAACCTCACCAATGCCAGTGCCCGAACAAGCCTGCCACCAAATCCATTGGGTTTCTAACCCCGTAGCTATCAATTAACTTACCAAAAGAATTAAAAATGGTTTCATAACTATACATTTGGAAAAATAAGAAAATAAAATAAAAAAAAGAGTCTTATTTCATCGATAAATGGTAACTTACCAAAAAGATTAAAAATGGTTTCATAACTACATATTTGGAAAAATAAGAAAATAAAATAATAAAAAGAGTCTTATTTCTTAGGTCAATGGATTCATTTCATGTGACTTGGTTTATATAGAATTGATGGGTAAAGTGTCTCCATTCAATGTGTTTTGGGAATTGTGAAAGGGGGCTAATTCAATATGAACATATGTATGGTTTTTATTTTATATTTGTTATAAAATTATTTTATCAATAGAGTTGTACCTTATAAGAAATTGCCACTCATATATAGTCATGTAAAAATTAATTTCAAACCTCAAATGAAGTGAAGATTGCAATAACACTATCAATTTATTGACTAATAGAGGTCATAAAAATACTAATTTTGTTATATGGAAAAATATTTTTTTTTTATTTGTTATAATCAACATTAAAATTTATACACATTTTTTAAATCAACATAAAACAAATATGAAAGTCAATGTTAACTCATTGCTATATACTATCTCTGTACCTCCGGTAGTATATTAAGAAAATTCACCACATATAAATGCCATGTTGTACAAAAATTTAAATGATCAAAATTAATTAATATAGAGTAACTATTTTTAATTACAAATGGCATGTTGTACAAAAAATTAAATGATCAAAATTATTAATATAGAGTAATATAAAAATACAAATGTTTTCTTGTTGATGGTGCTTCTATAGATTACCCAAAAAATTAGATGGCTAAGAGAAAAGGTGCCACTATTTAGCATGTTCAAAACACTATTAAAGTATTTCAGAAGTATGAAGTTCCATGGTATTTTATTTCTTTCATCCATCACAATTATACATCAAAGACTCATTAGACTCCATTGCCAAACATTTTGATGACAAGAGTAACTTATTCTATTGAATGAGATCCTAAAAGCTAGAGTTGTTTTTGTGTATTAGGATTTGCGACACTTTGAGGTTGTGCTAAAAATGTGATTATTCTTGTATTAAGTCTATAAAATATTTTATTAGAAGAGTAGATTTTTTTCTAGTAATGACGCCCTTAGAAATATCCACCCATTTACCTCAAAGTTCCTTTCATTGCAATGTTGATATTCTTGTCCTTTCGTCCTACTTTTTTATATAGCCAAGTTGTTCTTGAATATATGGTTAACTTCTTTTTGGTGTTAGATGTGATGGATAGAGGATCATACCCAAAAAGTGTCATACATGGGACATTTTGGGTTTAGTAAAATTACCAATTTTCTAAAGGTAACCACTTAATCCATTGTGATTATGTATTAGATGAAAATCAATGAAGATAACCTTCTAGAAATTTATTTACAATACTAGTCTTTCCATTGGATTAGATATGGTAAGAGGATCTATGAGCTAGTTGAGTGTTTAAGAACGAAAACAAGTCAATCCAAAAGTTACTAGTGAAAATTGGATCTCTATTACTTACAATACTCTTGGGATTTCCATGTAGCTTCTAAACTATTTCCATGAATGTTGTGGCTACTATAGTTTGTTTAAAATGATGAGATAGTGAGTGGAAATTAACATACTTTGCAATTCTATCCCCCACCACCACGATGTAATTCTTTTGTTAAAACTTTGGCAAGCCTATGATAAAGTCCATTAAATCCTCTTCCCAATGCTGACATGGAATGGCTAAGGGTTCTAAAAGACCCAAGGTTTTTATCATGTCTCCTTTGTTATGTTGGAAAACAAAAAACTCTACCAAAAAATTTTGAACATTAGTTTTAAGACCATCCTAGAAAATTTCTTAATGCTTGATTCTATAAGTTTTCAAAATTTTGTGTCCTCATATAGGTGATGTAATTTTGAAAGGACCTTTTATTTGAATTGGGATTTCTTATATAAATATAGATATTTCTTATGCTAGAGAAAATAATTCTTTCATGAAAAATTACCTGATGCATTAGGGTCATGTGACAATTGTTGAATATATTTATGTGCACTTTGGTCTTGTTGCCATTCTATCATTACTTCTTCCACCCAATTAATGTGTTGATTGGAAATTGCACATGATAATGCATATGTTTAATCTTCTTTCCTTGAAAGTGTATGAGAGACCAAATTACCTTTCCTTTTTTTTTTAGATATTTTGAAATTCATGTCTTAATATCTTGGTGACACACTTTTGTTCACTACAAGGAAAAAACTAGGTAGTTGAAAGTTTTAGCAGATGTTTTTTTTTTCTGTGTGTGTGTGCTTCAACCATATTGTCAGATCGATGCCCTCCCTTAACATAGTCACTAGTTCCTAACACTACCACAAACATCAATATAGGTTAACATGTTTTATTAAAAATCTGAACAATTTTTTTAAGAAATCTTTGTCAGCATGTCTGATATATTAAACAACACCGATGCATAATCATATCACTTGCACTATGATAGGTCTATAATATTTCAACAAAAAATTATTATTGATGTGACCAATAGGTTTAATCACATGAATGCATAACCCTGCCACTTTCACTAAGTTATGTCAAAATATTTTCACACACACTTTCACACCATCATTTTCCTAAGTTATTTCACTTAATTAATCCATAATTCCATTTTATGCATTTCCCCTCTTTATTTTATTCAAATTAAAGTTAAAGGGAAAATTCAAATTAGTGGTTAAAATTGATTTGGTTAAATATAATATTTTATTATTTTGACCATATCAAGGATAACCACTATTTTTCCTATAAAATAAAAAGAGACCTACCATTTTCATATAGATTTTCCATCAGAGTACAAAGAAGTTGCTGAAATTTCCACTAATCTTTAAACTTAATCTCACTATATTTACTTTTATCCAAGAGGAGAGTCTAGCTAGTGCTACCATATGTCCATGAAAGAAAGAAGAACCCTCCCATGGAGAGGCCACCAGGGGACATTTTTCCCATTGGTTTCTTCACAGGTGTTGTTTATTTTGTACTTTGGTCATTTGGGTATTATACATCATCCTGATTCTTTCTATCTTGTGTTATTTAGGTATATTTTCTATTTGCATGCATTTTCTATTTCTAAATAGCATATATTTAAAGGAATTTAATCACTAGAGAACTAGGGCTTCTTGTGTTCTCACCCATTTTTGTTTGTAGCTTTGATACAACCACAAATTGCATAGATTTGCTAACCCTTGTTGTATATCTACACCAAGAAAATGGTGACTCCACTAGGGATCTGAGTTTTACTCATGATTCTTGGCTTTGGGTGTGTTGTTCACATTTTTTCCTCTCATTTTTGTAGGGTTTTATTATTTTTTTTGTGGTTTTTACCTTCCTATAGGCTTCAGTTTGTGTTTGTATCTTATAGGTGTCGAAGATCCACTCAAGAAATATTTAGAGCTAGAGCCACATCTCTTCCCTAAAAATTGTTTCCCAGCAAACTTTTTCCCATTCTTTTAGCATTTGCCAACACACTTATTGGTGACTTTTCTACCACTTCTTAAAGGATAATTTTCCCCTTTTTCTTCCACTGGTCAATGCAGGAACTTGTCCCTTTTTTCCCTCTGCTCAATGTAAAGTTTAGGGACTTTTTCCCCATTTTTCAATGTAGGAATCATGCCTTTTCCCACCATTTCTCAATGCATTGTTCTAGGTTTTTCCGCACTGACCAATTTTTAAATTTTTTGTTGTTTTCATTCTTTAGTTTTCTTCATGTAGATTTTTTTTAGGGCTTGTAGCTACCCCTAATTTGATAGTATTTTAGGTGGTTTAAAAACCCTAAATAAACCCTAGGGATTGAGGACAAACTTGCAAGGGTTTTTGATCCCTTTACCTCAAGGGGTTTCTTGAAGGTTTGGATCCATGTTTGCTACTATGAACGGGATGTATCTCTACCACTTGATTGCTATCATTCTCTTAGTTTCTTTTCCTTCTTTGCATACCATCTTAAATGCATCCAAAGTAAAAATAAAGAAGCATATAGGGTAGGACCATATATTTGATTTAATTGCACCTAGTTATTTGATGATATCTACAACCATTGGATGCCATTTGATTGATATTACAAAACCTTGAGTAGATTTTAGTTGCATAAGAAAATCCTTGGTGAAGAGAAAGACCACTTAGTCCTTTTCTTTTTACTTGTCAATAAGGATTCACCATTGCACTTTAGTTGCAGTTTTTGGAAAGAAAATTTTTCATTTTAGTTTCCTTATTGCACATGCATCATGTCTTCTATTTTTCAAAAGTCATCCCTTTACCCTTTTGATTTGCATTTCTTGTTTTCATAGGAATTTAGGAGTTTTTTGTACTTTCTTTTCAAAAAGTTCTTTACTTTCAACATTTTATTTTTACACCATTAGTAATTTACTTTTAAGCAATTGAAATCAAATACATAAACTCATCAGCACACCAAAATAGATTGCAAACCCAAACCATTGAAACAATTTTGAAACTCAAAACTCACCTTGGACACCATTTCTCCCTTAAAGAGATAGTCCCATAGGTTGAAAGGACTTCATACCGAGTTTCCCATATGACATGCCCTCATCTCCATTTGACGAGGCAAGCCCCCCCACCTTAGTCCCCCTTCTGGTTCTAGCTCCTTAAAGTTGGAACCCTCGTTCCCTTTGCAAGGTATTGGCACCACTTCTAATCTTATACCTCCTCCATTAGGACCATTTCCTTCTAGTTCCAGCATGTCCAAAACCACCTCAAATTGCTTGCCTTTCATGGTTTATTTGAGTATACCTGACCTCAACCTATTGATCAACAATCCCATTCACCATGATCCTAACTTCCCCCCCATCCCCACCAAGTTTTCCTCCGACATCCCCAAATTTGAGGGAAAGTCACAAGAACACCCTTCAAACCATGTGATTTATTTCCATCTATGGTGTTCCTCGAACTCCATCATGGAGGACTCCATTAGGCTCCATCATTTCCAAAGAAACTTGGTGGGTGCCACTGCAATGTGGTACATAGATCAACCAAGGAACTCTCACAAGATCTTTGAGTCCATTTCTAAGGTATTCCTCACCTTCTTCCAATTGTGTTCTCTCCATGACCAAGGGATCAAAATAATAATTTCCTATCACCAAAACACTTCTTCCCACATATCAGACCACATCCACGAGTGGCATAGACAACATGGTTTTTGAAAAGATAAGCTATATGACATATTCCTCAAGGATTTCTTCCTAAAGTCCCTCCTTCCTCCCATCTTCAAGGATTTCACCATGACATTTCCTAAGAATGAGGAAGAGGCCATATAGAGGGAAACATTACAAATTGATCTATGCTCAATATGGGTATATGTACACCATTCTCTATGATTCCCCTCATTCTCGATAAGGTGACTCAATGACTTTTGGCACCTCACATGTATTCGTGGTTCCATTGGCTTGGTCTCTTTTGCATGTCCACAACCACCACCTGGACCTAGTGTATATTCATATCCTTATGCTGGGTCCCCTACATCTTATGGATACTTGAACCCTCCTCAAGACTAGTCACATGCCTCATCTTAGGTGAGGATGAGTGCATCCTACCTTACACTCCCTACTTAGCCACATTACCATGATTAGGGTTCTCCATGTGGGAATCCCCCTTGTGGGGATACAACCAATCCTTACTATTGTTTTCTTATTCCACCACTAGCAGTAGATGCTCCACCTATAGGTGCATTCCTTTCACATGCTATTCCACCTGCACCTCCTCCATAAGAACAAGTGTATGCACAAAAGAACATTCCCCTTTATCCCAATTATAACAAAAGGAACAACAAGAGGAAAGGGAAGCAAAAAAACCAAAACCAGGGACCCTAGGGAGCCCATAACCTAACCCCTGACACTAGGGAAAACTAGCTTGACCCTAATGGAATCCAAGAAACTAACCCTTTGCCAAAGAAGGGGAAGAACTAACGCCTCTACACAAACAAACCTTGCTCATGTTGTGGTGTCTATGGAAATTACACTCACAAGTTTTCTCTCCTCCCTATCATGCATAAAACCTGGAAATCCTCTGAGGTTGCTCAATGAGTCAATGCCCAACCTTCCCAACCATCCTCATCACAACTAGGTGAGTTGCAGAAACATTTCCCCAGCCAAGGGTTGGTGACCACTTCTACTCCCCCTCCCCCTGCCCCTATCCCTACTCCTCACCCATATGGTAATGACACTTACCATATTCTCATGTTGGATTTAATCAATGTGAATCTCACTACTCGATCCCGCTAGTATAGTATGCCCCCCAACACACAATCGATTGTTCCCTCTAGACCTTCTTCATTCACCACAGGGAATTTTCATATTCCTTAGCCATCTACCGAGATCCCTTCAAAGCTCCCAAAGGTTTCACTTTGGAAGAATTTCGTTCACCATCGTGGGAAGGAAACCCAACATTATAGAAGTGTCGATGACCTCGCACATGCCCCTACTTCCATTTCATCCCACAAGGTCCTTCAGATGTGCCCCACATAGAAGAATACTTTGTTTTTTGCCTTAGGATATGTTGACCCTTTGGATGATCATATGATAAGCTTCGATAGTGATGAAGTTGATCCTTTATGCTTTCCCTCTTTTGTTTATTTCTAGATCCCAATGACCATCAATAAGTAGGCCATCCATCATTTAATTATTGATGAAGGTGAATCCACATGTGTCATGTATGCTCAAGTTTGGAAATATATAGGCTCCCCTACCCTTTTCCTATCTATGATCTCCCTCTGATCATATGATGGTCAACCTTCCAACCATAGGGATTTTACTAGAACTGTCCCATCAGGCTAGCAGGAAAATAAGTCCATGTTAATGTGGAGGTCATAAGTTTGTGGCCTCTTCAGGTTTCTGTAAGACAATTTCCCCCCATAATGGGAATTTCTTCACCATCAAATAGTTGACTTACCATGACCCTCATGACAAACTTCATCTCAACAATGTGGTTTCTTTCTTAGGAGGGAACTAGAATACTACCCTCTTTGATGACATTTTCCCTAGAGTATACAAAGAATATCATTGTTGGGTGCATACTACATATCACATTTGAAAAGAACTGCACCTAATTCCTCTTATGTTTGCATGGTTTCATCTAGACTATCAAACAATGGGATCAAACCCACAGCTCTCTATTGGACCATCCATACCTACATCCTCTGTGCCTCCACTAGGTATGTTCCAGCCATGTAATACCCATGTTTCCCCCATCTTGTAAATATAATTATATTTTTCTAAGAGACTATGGACAGATTGGTTATGTGTGGATTTTGGGAAATGATGAACCTTTGCTAAAGAAGGTAATGTGAATATTTATGTTATTAAATAAAATGGAAATTTTTGAATAACTGTTGAAGGTGTTGCTAATGAAGATTATGCTTCCATGAGAGGGAATGGTGAGGGGAACCAATAATGGTTGAGATGACCCCTGCTAGACCAATACTATGTTGGATTTAAAAATGTTCAGACCTAGAATAATATGTTGTCCTAGAGAAGTTATTTACTAGTCAAATTGGTAGTTGAAAAGTCCTCCTCAGAAATCAATGAAAGAATGGGAAGAGTACCCATCTGGAAATTTCTGATATGACGCAACGATATGGCCCATGAAATATTGTTGTAGAAGGAAAGAAAAAGAGGAAAAACATGGGAATAGGAGAGAGGATGCACACTAATGGGTCTAGAGACCATTTCTAAATAATAAGAGCATGTGAAGCTATCTGGCTCTAAAGAGAACTGAGAAAATATTTTATTTTTTTTCAGATTTTGGTGGTGAGGAGTTTCAAAGTTGTTTGCCAGATAATCCACAGTTGGTGTCATATTATCATTGGGATTCATCATGAGGACTAATAATCAATTGATAGCTTGTTGATCTTTGTCAATAAATAGTTGAGATGCATGACATTTTAATATTTTTACAATTTTACCTAGGTCGGTTGTCTAAAAGCCTAATTACAGAGTTAAACAAAAATTAATTTAATTTAATAAGTTAAAAATTTATTAATAATTAATAACTATTACTAAGGTTGAGTGATCTTATAATTTGTTTTAGTAGTGTTTTAATTTTATGAATGTATATAAGTCTAGGGTTTTTAATTGGTTGTATTATATTTATTTTTTATGTATGAAAGATTTTAGTTTTGTTTAGGGTAAAACTAATAGTTTGTTTGAATAGTGTTTAATTATATATATGTATATAGGTATAGGGTTTAGAATTAGAATGAGTTTTTATTTATTTTATTAGTACTTTTTAATTGGTTGTATTATATCTATATTTAATGTATAAAGCGATTTAGTTATGGCTAGGTTGTTTATGGTTAGAGATTGAGTTTTTATTTTATTACTTATTAGTACTTTTAATTGATTGTATTATGTTTTATATTTAATGTATAAAGTTTAGTTTAGTGAACTAATTACTAGATTATGGAAATGAAGCTTTTAGTTATGATTTAGGTTTTGGTTGATTAGAATAAAACTAGGGTTTCATAGGATTTGTTTTTAATAGTGTTAAATTGTGTAATTAATATGATTTTAGTATTATTAGGTCTAAGTATTGATGGTGTTATGTATATATATATATATAT
>ML781475.1:986561-1011046 GCA_009831015.1 Picea engelmannii | reverse complement strand
TGGATGGCTCAAGATTCAACGCTTAGATCTACGGTCTATATTGGATTCCGGACGCCCTTGTCCATTCTACTTTTAATGGAGGGGGGGGGGTCTGAAATGTGTTTTAAAGATCGCGCATAGATCTGCAATTGAGAAGGAAGTGCGCAAATCAACGGTTCATGGTGTTTTTTGGACCCCCTCGACTGATCTGCCTTTAATGGTGGTGGGGGGGTCTGGAATGGAATTTTCCTCTAGTAGCCCCCCTATCTATACGTGGCATGAATCCATTGGTCCTGAATCCCACTGCCTATTACTGTCTGACATACCTCGTCACCTTATGACTTCATTATATACCTTTTTCGTAAGAGTCACCTCCCATAACTCTGTCAGTATTTCTCTCTTGTTCACCCGTGGCAAGTCCCTTCACCATGGTCTTTTCCCCCAATCAATACCCGCCACGTCACTCAACCGTATTCTTCAGTCATTTTCACCTACCATCTCATGCTCTGAATGACCCATTGGCCATTTATTACTGGATAACTTATCCGTTAACCATATGACTTGTCTCCCACACCCAATGGATATTCGTTCACTCAAAACTACCCTCACCATTCATTCCCTCACCATTTACCTAGTCGTTGCTTCAGAGAATTTTCCCCATTTTCCTCTCTGTTACAGTCAGTCGCCCACATCTACAGCTGTCCTCGCTAACCTTTGTTTTATTTGCAGGTATTGTTACGGTGATGGTGCCAAAGTCAAAGAGAACAGAAGGTGAGGAGAATCCTTTTATCCTGCCTCCTGTCGACCTCGATAGGATTCCTCTGACCGACAAAGAATACTTAATTGCAGACACAAGATGTGATTTTGACTTTGCAGACCTACAGTCATGGCTTAAAGAAGTTTTCCTAGACCAGAGTGAGGAAATTGGGCTCCGGGAGTCCCACCTACCCTTGTATCTTTTCCCCCTGATTCACCACTTCCCATAATTCACCCTCAAGTGCCAAGCCCATTATATTCCCAAACAAAGAGCCACTGTGTCCTTGTCCGAGGAAATTCTTTCCCTCATTACACCATAAACCATCGACCAAATGATGCAGATATCTTGAGCTGACTCTGCCTCACCTTTTAACCTCGAAATCATCACAGAGCCCTGCCAGAAGCTGTTGTTTCCTCAAAGAGCTCATATTTTTGAGCTTTTTCTTCCATAATCCACTCATCTCCCCACTACAACCCCCCCTTATCCTTCCTCCCTATTCTCAATAAAAGGAAACCAGGTTGTCACGTCACTATGTGCCTTCCTTGGTTATTTTTCAGATCAATGGGTAGATGAAACCATTTTGGGATTTCTGTCTATTTTCTCCACCGATGAGAAACCCACTACACAATTCGACTACAACACATTCCTAGCGGACAACATTCACGAACAATTCATAAATTTCACCACAAAAGGTATGTTCAGGTATTCTGCAATAATGGCATACCTGTTCGTTTTCTTCCAAGTGGACAAATTTTCTTTTTCTATGCAGAATATGGACGAGGATGGTAGACCACAGGTAGTAACAACATGGTCTTCTTTGCTCAGACACAAATCCACAGAATTCAGTTTCAATAAGTTCATTGAGTAGTTCTACCACCCAGTGGTGAGTATGCTCAGTGGTAGACCCAAACCCAGAATTAATGAGGAAATTCAGAGGATTCTACATCTCTCGGACCTTACAAAGACTTGTGATTGGTACTTGTACCAAAATCATACTGAGATCAGAGTCTATGGGTGCACGTTGGCCCCATATAAACTACCCAAGTACTTACCTGTTATAATTTTCACCCTGGAATACATAAGGCAGATGATAAACTCAGACGACATACATTTTGTGTCTTTGAAGAAGAAGCAACAACTCATAATCAAAGGGAAGATTGGGTCTTTCATCTGCAACAGTTGAGGCACCAGGGAGGAAGCAGACAGACTGCTAAAAGAAATGAAATTTTTTGTCAGTTTCACATGGCACTATGATCCGTGCAAGATAATTTCCGAGATGAGAAAAAAAAATAAGAATATCCTGTATGTTCACATATCTAGGCCTGAGGTAGAGAAGTTTGCAAACTAGACAGAATGGGAGCCAAGCACACTAGTTGAGGTAGAAAAATAGGACCCTTCGGTCGATGTTTCATAGACGACTACACCACAGGCTCCAAAGGAGAAAATGCCCAGGAAGGACACTTCGCCTTCTGTCACTGAAGTATCATCTAAGGAGTTCCAATTGCACATAAAGAGGTCGAAAACCACTCAAGCTCTTGACACGGCTAGAGAAAAGGAAATTCCATCCACTACAATGACTGAGGTGGATCGGTCACTCCTTAGTATAAGCAGTAAGCAGATCATAACCTCAGTATTGCCAAAGAAGCCTACAGATACTCCACCAGTCAACCAGCCAGGAAAAATAGGACTAAAGCTGAGTATCTTCAAGAAATACTTGATCAAGAAAAAGAATTAGACGCTGACCAACAACACATATGCTTAGTTCTGGAAGCAAACGTCGATTGCATAACACAGACTGTTATCAACATTCGACACTGAGAAGGGAAGAATGCACATGGAATTTCTCCAAGCATAGGTTCCAAACCCAAAGGTAATCACCGATTACAAAAGGGAAACTTTTGAATTCCAGACTAAGGATGTGCATCCAATTGATCAAATGGATCTGCACAGGCAAACTGGAGAAATGGTTTTCTCCAAATTGGCACATGCTTCCATTGTTGCCTCCAAGTTACAAGTGTCTCTGAATAATGTCTAGACGCAGTTGAAGTTGGAAAAAATATCATCCTTTTCCAAGGATAATAGGATTAAGACGTTGGAGGAACTGGTCCTTAAGATCATATATGATCCCTCAAATGTGAAAGCAGTCAAGGACATGATCAAGAAGAAAAATACAGACATAGCGTCTCTAAGGAAACAATTGAAGCTACCACCAACAATATACTCTTAGGAAAAGGAAATGGTAGAGACAGAAGAAGAAAAATATGAGATACTTAAGTTGATCATGGAGCAGAATGCACAATTGAAGGAAATGGAAGCTGAAATGGAGAAACTAGTGAAAGAGAAAGAGTAGTCAGAACCCATGGAAGTCATTCCATTGAGTGCATTTCCACTCTTAGGAGTGAGCACAACATCACTAGCATAAATTCCATCGGGAAATCCACTGATGTCTCTATAAAAGACTATTGAACTGGCTAAATCTATGGAAGAGATGAATCTGCAAGAAATAGAGATTAGCAGGCTCAAAAAGGAGATTGAGAACCTCCTGGAACTCAAATCTTCTTACCAAACTAGCTACTCCAAGGAAAAACAAGTGTCAGACAAGCTTAAACAAGAGTTACAACAGCTTCTGATGCAAACAGTGGCATGAAAAACATTGGCCGAAGTCAAAGAAAGTGTCTAGACAGACATCACCAAGTCTATGAATGAAATATGGCCAATGATACAAAGAAGTAAACAAGCGATCGAGAAGATTAGAGCAGAACTGGGAGAGATGCCCACTGAGGCTAATGAAATCATCAAATTCCTAAATTCTAAAACCAGAGAGGAGCTAGAAGATATGAGAATTGAAGATAGAACAGAGACCATCCTTGAGGTCAAGAGAGTCCTGACCAAGAGAGGACTGATGCTATAGCTAGAAGAAAAGGTTCAGGCTATAGACCTAGGGGTGCAAAGGTTTTTCAGCAAGATCGAGGATCTACATAAGAAGAGTCTTCCTGGTTTGAGAGTGATAAATGAAAAATTGATGACCCTCCCTGATTACGAAAAGAGACTAGCCACTGTGGCTAAGGATAGTTCAAATTTTTCAGGAATACAAGGCAGTATCACTGGCAAGGCATTCCTAGATGCTCTAAAGTTGGACATTAGCATACAACATGAGATCCGATACATATTCATCATCAAGCCAACTTTCGCTAAGTACACAAATATGGATGAAGTTTACTGAAGGTTACTCAAAGTTGTTGTTCCCAGTCATCTTCGATGGGAAGAGATTTGCAATTTGATCGAGTAGTCGATGAGATGTCCCAGACCAGTCAGCTATCTAGTTAGACAAGGTCATGCAGAGGCCTCACAAACGGTTCACCCAAAAAAAAACATGAAACTTCGACACATCATCAAACAATTTCCTAGATTTTTGTAGTTTGTTAAGTTAGTTAAGCTAAAAATAGATTTAACACATCCTGATCTTTAATGATAGGATCGTTTGTAATTTTGGTTATAAATACTGTAATATTTTTTCAAGAGATATTCCATTAATACAAAGAGGCATTTCCATAGGATTCTTGCATGTACTCATTGGTGATGTTTTCCTTTGTAGGTTAAAGGTTATTCTCGCTTAGTTATCACACTGTTTTCTAAATCTAATCTTTGAAAGTAACGAACGTTGTAGGATTTATCTTTGTATACCCTGTTTCTGACTTTAAAAGATTTTAGTGTTTCATCTTCTGATTTTACAATAAAGAAATTCTTAACTGCTTCTTTGTTGTAATTGACATTCTCACCTTTTCTGCTATTCCTCATTTTTGCTGCTAAAAGAATCCAACGATTGCATTATCTCGCCCTGTGAAAGGTTTCTTCATTTTCTGGTTTAGATTTTATTTCATGATACATACCTCATAGCCCAATGGATGTGTAAATCTCTCTCAGCCAACCCAACGAAAATGACAACAAACAAAACAAACATATTTTATTCACCTAGCCTAATATTTTAAATTTGAAATATATCTAAATCATACAGAGAGATCCCTCTCCGAAGCTAGTAGGGCTAGATCCCAGCTTCAAAGTGGTTGGATAAAGTTACCTCCTGTAGATTTATTCTTTTCTGACAACCTCTAGGAAATTTACAGAGTGTTAACATAGTGGTGACTCCACTTGGGAAGAACTGAACAAATTTTAACCTCACGTTTTCTTTTTTCCTGGAAGAAAAGTTTGTTTCTGAAAAATTGAAAATCTGAGAAAGAAATAATGTTTAGAGGTTGTTGAAAGCTTGTACATATTATTTTTGGACTCATAAAACTAAAAGGTATATATATAAAAAATCAAAAAGAAATCTGGCTCCCAAAAGAGCTTATACTCGATCTCACCCATACCCAGAACCTGCAATAGCAACTGATAATCTAGAATAGTTTCTCAGGAAAAAGACCATTGCAGAAGGTTCAGTAAGTCATAGTCCCCTTTAGAGGTCCCCTTCTCTTCCAGAGGAGCTTGTTGCCCTTCAGGATCTTAACTTTGACATCCTTTTTGAACAAATCCTGTTTAGAACAAAATCTGATAGCTTTGTGGCTGAAATAGCTCTAGACCCAACCGTCTTGCAACCCTGGACCCCTGAAGTTCTATCTCCCACTGCTAAACCTCGAACCACTCACTTTGTTCCAACTAGCCCCTCCTCATCCTCGTCTTCTGTCACCACCCCACCTATCATCCAAGTTGTCGTTCTGCCCCCTCCGCCTGTCATGGCAGCCAGGTATGCTCCCTTGGTGTTGGTTGCACCTCTTCATGCTATGCCCCAGGATTATCAAATGAGACTTCCTCAGTTTGATGGAACAGGGCCCTTGAATGCACAATAACATGTAGATAAAATGAATGACTATTTTGACCTATAGGAAGTAGATGAAGCTGACGTTCAAATGAGATTGTTTGCACAGAGTTTGACAGGTGACGTTAAGAAATGGTACAAAGGCTTATGCGTTGCTTTAGTGCTTGACCTTAAAACATTTCAAAGAAGTTTTCTAGATAGATGGGAGGTAAAGAAAAATCCTCTCTAGATCTTGTTAGAATACGAAAACACCAGAAGAAATCAAGGTGAGACAGTACAAGATTACTGCACCCGTTTCAATAATCTATACAATGCAATTCCAACCAATATTAAACCTCCACAAGGTTTGGCATTGATAAAATTCCCTGATGGTTTTGACATCGATATGTTGTATCAATTAAGGGAAAGAAACTCCACCACCATGGAGGACATGCAAAAAAGTTCAATAAGTGTGGAGGCCAACCTGTTGGCAAAAAGGGCACGACAGAGGATAGAGAGGAGAGTCACAATTAAAGAGGAACCTTCCACATCAACTTCCGATTCCAAATTGGATTCCTTATCCAGAGAAATGGAAAGAATGATGGAGAGACTTACTGTATCCAAAAGAAACCCTCCTAGAGAAAATCCACTAGCTCCTCAAATTCGGAATCCTAACTTCAGAAGAAACCATCCTCAAATCAGGCAGAGAGATCCTAGGGATCAAAGGGAATAGAGAGGTCCTAATCAACAGATCATACCACCCCTACAAGAAAATTATTCTGATGAAGGAGACGAGGTAATTGAAGAACCGAAGGATACACACATAAACCTCATGGGAATTCACAATAACAAAGCAATTTTCCTCACCCAGGAGGAACAAGAAATTTTTCTTCTTTCTCGAACAAAGGTGAGCGAAGAAGCTGAAGATATCGAACAACAAGCATTTGAAAATGCCATTATGGAGGTACACCGATAGTACAATCTGTGAATTAAAAATATAGACGAAAGTTCCCCAAAAAAGGTAACCGAAACAAAGAAGATAGTCAAAACGAGGAAAGCCCCCGAGCCTTCTATTGGGAGGATCCCTGAAAAATGCAATGTTGAAGATCCAGCAAAAAGAAACCTTACCATTTTGAAAAGATCATCATAGAATGAGGTTTCATCAACCAACCCACCAAAGATTTTTTCTCAGAAGACTACGGTGGACAAATTAGAATTGCAGAGCCAAAGCAAAACACCTACTCCTTTCAGCCTCGAAGGGGAATTAGCCAAAGGGAAAATTCCCATTCCTCTTTCCAAGTTGATGATTAAAGACACTTATCGATCGTAGGTGATCAAAGAACTGAGAATTGAACCTGACATAGGCACAAAGGCCTTAACTATTGGATCGGTGAATCATTCAGATACTGTAAACCTTACCGATGATCAACCTGAACTCCTATTCGGACCTGAAGTGGATGGTCAGACCGGAAATGGTGTTGTCGCTCCTTTTTACATCAGCCTTAATATACATGACCTGGTTCTACATAATGCTATGTTAGATTCAGGTGCTTCCCATAATTTGATGTCTAAAGCAGTGATGGTAAAATTGGGACTTGAGGTTACCAGACCTTACAAGGACTTACACTCTTTTGACTCCAGCAAAGTTAGATGTATCGGTTTGATCAAGGATTTGTGTATCACCTTGGTTCAGATTCCCACAAAAATCATGGTCATGGATGTTGTGGTCGCAGACATTCCCCCAAAATATGGTATGTTGTTGTCCCGGTCTTGGGGGGCCAAGTTGAAAGGTACTTTGCAGTTGGATATGTCATATGCCACTATCCCAGTTTTTGGGCAACATAGAAGACTATACAGAGAAACGCTGATGAAATACATGG
Source organism: Picea engelmannii (assembly GCA_009831015.1). Taxonomy (NCBI): domain Eukaryota; kingdom Viridiplantae; phylum Streptophyta; class Pinopsida; order Pinales; family Pinaceae; genus Picea; species Picea engelmannii. The sequence continues at coordinate 1,003,638 of ML781475.1, read as the reverse complement.
TTAGCAGCCAAGAAAAGCCACATAACTATCCTTTGTACTCTACACATTCTAACCTAGATTCCTTTATCCTATATAACGATGGCACTATAGGAGAACAAATCACTTAGCTGGAAGAAAATACATTTGGTCCAAACGAAGGCCAAGAAATCACTGAAGCAGAAAGAAAGAAAAATGTGATAACTGAAGAATTGCCAGTGGATTTCTAGAGCATGGACTTTGATGGAGCTGTGAGCAAAGAAGGAGCTGGAGCAGGAGTTTGGTTTCACAATCATAGATCCAGGTATTTGGAAAACCATTCTTATAAACTGAATTTTCAATGCACTAACAACATAGTTGAGTATGAAGCTTTGATGCTCAGTCTGAAACTATTGAAGAAGGTTGGTACCAAACAAATCATGGTAAGGGGAGATTCTGAATTAATTATCAAACAAATTAAAGGTGAGTATGCAACAAAACATCCCCGTCTTAGAGCTTATAGGAATGTTGTTCTGGATGCCCTTAAATGTTTCACTGAAGTTGATTTGTAGGTGATGCCTAGGGGACATAATATTTTAGTAGATGGGTTAGCTACATTAGCAACCACATGCAAGATACCTTTTCATTCCACTCATCCATTCACAGTGGAGGTGAAGTGCAAACCAACTGTTCCAGACAACACCAGATACTGGCAGGTATTTGGTAATGATGATCAAATTGAAGATTTTCTACAATGTAAAAATTATTTCGAGTGTACAAACATAGACTTAGAAAATGAGGATGAAAATGTAAAAAGACCTGATTTTGGAAATGACAGTGTAAATAAGATAGATTCAGGAGAGTTAGGTGAGGATGAGATAGAAGATGATGTTTTTCATTTAAAAATTAATGTTTTACCTAAGGGTTTAGTTCCTTTAGAAGACCTATTTGATTTTGATGATGTAGCTAAAAAATAAAAAATCGAAGCCAATAGTCAGGAAGTAGAGGATTATAATATAGGGACAGAAGAGAAACCCAAGATGATAAAACTTTCCAAATCATTACCCCCTGAGAAGAAACTCAAATACATTGATCTTTTTAAGGAATATTCGGTCGTATTTTCCTGGGGTTACGAGGACTTGAAAGCTTATGACACTAGCATCATACAACATAGGATTCCAATAAAAGAATATCAAAAACCTTTTAGACAGAAACTTAGGAGAATCAATCCCAAGCTACTTCCCCTGATAGAAAAAGAAATAAAAAAAATGTACGATGCTAAAATCATAGTTCTGTTATGATTTTCCAAATGGGTTTCAAATTTGGTCCCAACCTGAAAGAAATCTGGAGAAATCAGGCTTTGCATCGATTTCCAAAATCTGAATAAGCTCTCTCTGAAGGAAAACTACCCATTGCCAAAAATGGACCACGTATTACAAAAGGTAGTCAGATCTAGTCGAATCTCTTTACTGGATGGGTTCTCAGGTTATAACCAGGTCCTCGTTCACCCAGATGACCAAGAGAAAACAACTTTCACAACACCATGGGGTACTTTCATGTATGTGAAAATGCCTTTTGGGTTGATGAACACTGGGGCCACTTTCTAGAGAGTGATGGAGATCGCTTTTGTGGAAGAACTCAACAAATTTATTGTCATCTATCTGGACGATGTAACTGTGTTTTCCCAATCTGATGACGAGCACTTACGACATCTCAGACGAGTTTTTGAGAAATGCAGGAAATTTGGGATTTCTTTGAATCCTAAGAAGATCCTTTTCAGATTAGAGGAAGGTAAACTGCTAGGGCACATAATCTCTAAGGACGGAATTAAGATAGACCCCAGTAGAATCGAGGCCATTCAGAAATTACAACACCCAAGAAATATCAAAGAGTTACAGTCTTTTATCGGAAAAATATTTTTTCTGCAAAGATTCATACCCAGCCTGGCCAAGCTTCTCAGGAACATCAAAAACATGTTAAAAGAGGACACAAAAATAAAATGGGACACAGAGTCCAAGATGTCTTTTGAACAAGTCAAACACGCATTCACACAGGCTCCAGTCTTCATCAATCTTGACTTCACCAAAGATTTTTATCTTTTTTCTTTCGCCTCTAAACATACCATTGCAACAGTATTACTACAGAAAAAAAATGAAGGGTATGAACAACCCATAGCCTTTTTTACTAAATCTTTAAGAGATGCTACTTTGAATTATAAAATAATGGAGAAACAAGCTTTTTCCTTGCTGAAATCCATAAAAGATTTTAGAGTATATATTCTCCATTCCCACACCATTGCATATGTTCTGAATGCGGTAGTAAAAGACATTTTAACCCAGGATAATCCATACGGCTGAAGAGGAAAATGGATTGCTATCATTCTAGAGTATGACATAGAGATTAAGCCTACTAAACTGATTAAAGGTCAAGGTCTAGCAAAGTTAATGGCTGAATCAAATTTCCATGCTCTTGACATTAATTTCTTAGCTGCAGTAGATGAACAGGGTGAGCAGGCGACTCCAAGAGTGAAAGAGGTATTTTTGAACTCTCCATGGTACGCAGACCTGATATTTGTTTTGCATAATTTACAAGCTCCCCCTGGTCTGACCAAAACTAAAGCTAGGTTTTTGAAATTGAAAGCATTGAAATTTTGCATTCTAGAAGGCAATCTATATTGGAAAGATCTTGGAGGTATTTTGTTAAATTGTCTATTCAAGGATGAAGCTGACAAAGTATTGAAGGATTTTCATGCAGGATACTGTGGTGGTCATATGAACTGGAAGACCACAGCTAATAAAATCCTTAGAGCTGGATTCTATTGGCCAACTATATTCACTGATGTGCATCATAAAGTGACTTCCTATCGTAAATGTCAGCTATTCAAGGGCGAAAGGAAACTTCCTCCTCTTCCCCTAAAACCAATCTCCGTTGAAGCCCCTTTCCAGCATTGGGGATTAGACTTCATCGAAGAAATACATCCTCCCTCTTCGAGCCAGCACATGTGGATTCTTACTGCCATGGATTATTTTACAAAATGGATCGAAGCAGTACCAAGTAGGCAATCTACTGATTCTATCATTATTAAATTTCTTGAAAATAATATCTTGTCTCATTTTGGATGTCCTAGAAAGATTATAACTGACAACGCAACTACATTTCGATCTAAGAAACTCATAGAATTCTGCAATCAGTATCATATTGGTTTGGTACATTCCACAGCTTATTACCCTCAGGGAAATGGGTTGGCGGAATCATCAAATAAAACCCTGGTAAACATTATCAAGAAAACAAAAATTCGTGGCATAACAAGTTGGTTTTTGCACTATGGGCCGACAGATTGACCACCAAAAGGTCAATCGGTATGTCACCATATTAGCTGGTCTATGGCACATAAGCGGTTTTTCCCACTTCCTTAGGAGTTCCTGTCATGAAATTGCTGCAAGACATGCAAGCCAAGCTGAACGGCTCCCAAAGAAGGATAAACTAGATGATCCATTTGTAGCATTCCAGGGAAGAAGTATACAACAAGACTCAGGTAGTCCAAGAAAGAATTAAGAAGATCTTTGACAAATCCATTGGGCTCTGGGAGTCCAACCTACCCTTGTATCTTTTCCCCTTGATTCACCATTTCCAAGAATTCGCCCTCAAGTGCCAAGCCCATTATATCCCTAAACAAAGAGCCATTGTGTCCTCGTCCGGGGAAATTATTTTCCTCATCACACCATAAACCATCAACCAAATGATGCAGATATCCTGAGCCAACTCTGCCTCACCTTTTAACCTTGAAATCATCACAGATCTCTACCAGAAGCTGTCGTTTCCTCAAAGAGCTCAGATTTTTGAGCTTTTTCTTCCACAATCTACTCAGCTCCCCACTACAAACCCCCCTTATCCTTCCTCCCTATTGTCAATAAAAGGAAACCAGGTCATCACGTCACTATGTGCCTTGCTTGGTTATTTTTCAGATCAATGGGTAGATGAACCCATTTTGGGATTTCTGTCTATTTTCTCCACCAATGAGAAACCCACTACACAGTTCGACTACAATATGTTCCTGGCAGACAACATTCATGAACAATTCATAAATTTTTCCATAGAAGGTATGTTCAGGTATTCTGCAATAATGGCATACCCGTTTTCTTCCAAGTGGACAAATTTTATTTTTCTATGCGAAAGATGGACGGGGATGGTAGACCACAGGCAATAACAACATGGAATTCTCTGCTCAGACATAAATCCACATAATTCAGTTTCAAGCAGGTCATCGAGCAGTTCTACCACCCAGTGGTGAGTATTCTTAGCGGTAGACCCAAACCTATAATTAATGAGGAAATTTAGAGGATTCTACATCTCTTGGACCTTACAAAGACTGGTGATTGGTACCTGTACCAAAATCATACTAAGATCAGAGTCTATGGGTGCGATTTGGCCCCATATAAACTACCCAAGTACTTACCTATTAGAATTTTCACCCTGGAATACATAAGGCAGATGATAAACTCAGATGACATACATTTTGTGTCTTTGAAGAAGAAGAAGCAGCTTAGAATCAAAGGGCAGATTGGGTCTTTCATCTGCAACAGTCGAGGCACTGGGAAGGAAGCAGACAGACTTCTAAAAGAAATGAAGTTTTTTGTCAGTTTCACGTGGCACTATGATCCATGCGAGATAATTTCTGAGATGAGAATAAAAAATAAGAATATCCCGTATGTTCACATATCTAGGCCTAAGGTAGAAAAGTTTGCAAACCAGACAAAATGGGAGCCAAACACACTGGTTGAGGCAGAACAATAGGACCCTTTGGTCGTTGTTTCACAGATGACTACACTACAGGCTCCAAAGGAGAAAAGGCCCAGGAAGGACACTTCTCCTTCTGTCACTGAAGTATCATCTAATGAGTTCTGATTACACACAAAGAGGCTGAAAACCACTCAGGCTCCTGACACAGCTAGAGAAAAGGAAATTCCATCCACTACAATGACAGAGGTGGATCAGTCACTCCTTAGTACAAGCAACAAGCAGATCATAACCTCAGTATTTCCAAAGAAGCCTACAGATACTCCACCAATCAACCAACTAGGAAAAACATGACCGAAGATGAGTATCTTCGAGAAATACGATTTGATCAAGAAAAAGAATTAGACATTGACGAGAAGCACATATGCTCAGTTCTGGAAGCAAACGTCGACTGCACAATATAGACTACTATCAACATTCGACACTGAGAAGAGAAAAATGCACATGGAATTTCTCCAAGCACAGGTGCCAAACCCAAAGGTAATCACTGATTACAAAAGGGAAACTTTTGAATTCCAGATTAAGGATGTGCATCCAGCTGATCAAATGGATCTGCACAGGCAAACTGGAGAAATGGTTTTCTCCAGATTGACACATGCTTCCACTGCTGCATCCAAGTTACAAGTGTCTCTGAATAATGTCCAGACGCAGTTGAAGTTGGAAAAAATATCATCCTTTGCCAAGGATAATAGGATTAAGACGTTGGAGGAACTGGTCCTTAAGATCGAATATGATCCATAGAATGTGAAAGTAGTCAAGGAGATGATCAAGAATAAAAATGCCGACATAGCGTCTCTGAGGAAACAATTGAATCTACCACCAACAATAGACTCTTAGGCAAAGGAAATGGCAGAGACAGAAGGAGAAAAATATGAGATGCTTAAGTTGATCATGGAGCAGAATGCACAATTGAAGGAAATGGAAGCTGAAATGGAGAAAATAGTGAAAGAGAAAGAGTATTCAAAACCCATGGAAGTCATTCCATTGAGTGTAGTTCCACTCTCAGGAGTGAGCACAACGTCACTAGCAGAAATTCCATCAGCAAATCCACTGACATCTCTAGAAAAGACTGTTGAACTGGCTAAATCTATGGAAGAGATGAATCTGCAAGAAACAAAGATTAGCAGGCTCAAAAAGGAGATTGAGAACCTCTTGGAACTCAAATCTTCTTACCAAATCAACTACTCCAAGGAAAAACAAGTGTCATATCAACTCAAACAAGATTTAAAACAACTTTGGAAGCAAACAGTGGCAAGAAAAACATTGGCCAAAGTCAAAGAAAGTGTCTGGACAGACATCACCAAGTCTATGAATGAAATATGGCCAATGATACAAATTATGTTTGAGAAAAATGAATTGGTACAAAGAAGTAAACAAGCCATCGAGAAGATTAGAGAAGAACTGGGAGAGATGCCCACCGAGGCTAATGAAATCATCAAATTCCTAAATTCTAAAACCAGAGAGGAGCTGGAAGATATGAGAATTGAAGATAGAACAGAGAACAGAGAGTCCTGACCAAGAGAGGACTGATGCTATAGCTAGAAGAAAAGGTTCAGGCTATGGACCTAGGGGTGCAAAGGTTTTTCACCAAGATCGAGGCTCTACAGAAGAAGGGTCTTCTTGGTTTGAGAGTGATAAATGAAAAATTGATGACGCTCCCCGATTACAAAAGGAGACTAGCCACTGTGGCTAAGGATAGTTCGAAATTTTCAAGAATACAAGGCAATATCACTAGCAAGGCATTCCTAGATTCTCTACAGTTGGACATTAGCATATAGCATGAGATCCAGTACATATTCATCATCAAGCCAACTTTCACTAAGTACACAGAGATGGATGAAGTTTACCAAAGGTTACTCAAAGTTGTCATTCCCAGTCATCTTCAATGGGAAGAGCTTTGCAATCTGATCGAGTAGTCGATGAGCTGTCCCATCCCAGTCAGCTATCCAGTCAGACGAGGTCGTGTAGAGGCCTCACCAATGGTTCACCCAGAAAACAACATGAAACTTTGACACATCATCAAACAGTTTCCTAGATTTTTGTAGTTTGTTAAGTTAGTTAAGCTAAAAATAGATTTACCATGTCCTGATCTTTAATGAAAGGATCGTTTGTAATTTTGGTTATAAATACTTCACTTTTCTAAGTATTGGGGGTTGATCTTTACGCCCTGCAAGCTACCAGACTGTAATATTTTTTCAAGAGATCTTCCATTAATACAAAGAGACATTTCCACAGGATTCTTGCGTGTACTCATTGGTGATGTTTTCCTTTCTAAGTTAAATGTTATTCTCTCTTAGTTATCACACTATTTTCTAAATCTAATCTTTGAAAGTAACGAATGTTGCAGGATTTATCTTTGTATACCCTGTTTCTGAATTTAAAAGATTTTAGTGTTTCATCTTCTGATTTTATGATAAAGAAATTATTAACTACTTCTTTGTTGTAATTGACATTCTTGCCTTTTCTGCTATTCCTCATTTTTGCTGCTAAAAGAATCCAACGATTGCATTATCCCGCCCTGTGAAAGGTTTCTTCATTTTCTGGTTTAGATTTTATTTCATGATATAGACCCCATAGCCCAATGGATGTGTAAATCTCTCTCATCCAACCCAACGAAAACGACAGCAAACAAAACAAACATATTTTATTCACCTAGCCTAATATTTTAAATTTGAAACATATCTAAATCATACAAAGAGATCCCTCTCTGAAGCTGGTAGGGCTAGATCCCATCTTCAAAGTGGTTGGATAAAGTTACCTCCAGTATATTTCTTCTTTTCTGACAACCTCTAGGAAATTTACAAAGCATTAACATGTTTCTTGGGTATGTAATGGAATGTCTAACATTAATGCCATCTTACGAAATTCATTTGTGTATTCTTGCACTGTTTGTCCCTTTCTTAGTATAAGACCTTGCCATTCAATTAAAGCCTTCTCTTTATAACCCAAAAGATAAAATTGTTTTTTAAGTGTAGAAACAAAAACTTAGCATGATGGAAATACATTACCCACTTATTGCGTACCATTTTGCAACTTTCTTTGCCACCAGATGAGTGTTCTGCCTGGAAGTTGAAGTCATGCCAATTTTATTTGAGTTGCCTCATATTTGATTTGTTGCACACTGTAATAATTTTCCATCTATATGACCCAATTATCAAGCCTCTTTGCATTGACTTCACCATCATACTTGGCTAATTCAAACTTCACATCAAGCTTAAGTAAAGGAATATCATGTTTATGTTTATGGGACTGTTTTCTTGCGGTGGATTTGGAACTTGTAATTGAAGAAGAAGAAGTTGATGGAGAAGAAGGAGGTGAAGGAGAAGGTTTAGGAGGATCCTCTCCTTCTTCACTTTTGGCTTTTGAATACTCACCTAGAATCGGCCTCTTCCACTACAAGTAATCATCATATAAAACCTTTACCATCTTCGACATGGTGAGGAAAGTATTTTTAAACTCTATCTCGGTATGAGAAAGTACTTGTAGCACACCCATGGTGGAGACCTGTATTTTCTCTCTTCTTAGGATAATCAAAACCCCCATTCAAGGTATCTATTCCATTCTTCTCTTCCATATCTTTCCAGACACGATCTCCATGCTCCGAAATGATCTCAGAGTAGGAAGATATCCTCTCCCAAGATCTTTGAGTTCTTTCATCCCCCTATACTTGCATGTGAACGTGGGTTATTACCATACATCAAGATGAACAACACGAAAATCCTCTGGAGTGGAAAACCTTCAGAGTTTTTGATCCCACACTGTGTGTCCTTAGGTATTTCAATGACCCTGATTTACTTCGGGACTTCGAGGTTTAGGATTTTCAAACGTTCCTAAACATTTTTCCTTGGAATTAATCCATACCCATAATTACAGATCGAGTTCCACGTGTACCTTGTGATTGAATATTATGATCTTCTTTGGGACTTTGACATTCGAGAGTTCCCAACATTCCAACTTTTTTTCCTCTGAAGTACTCTGTACCCGAAGTTCCAGATTAGGCACCACACATCCATCTAAATGAACGACTCAGTTCCACTTCGGGACTTCGACATTCGAGAGTCCCGGATGCTCACACCACCTTTTTTCCTGAAGTGATTTCACCTGAAGTCAACGATATGTCGACATGTGTCTCTTTCAAATCGACGGTCACGATTTACATCGTGATTTTTCAACTCTCGTGACCCCACTTTCCTTCGAAGTGGCTATCTTATGAAATGGAATATCTCCTGACACCTATCCTCAGCTGAGGGATGACTCAGATGAACTCCCAATCTTCGGTCTTCGGGTGTTTTTGTTCAATACATCCCCTTTTATCCTATAGTGACTTTCCTCTGAAGTGCAGGATCTGACAAGACCTGTCCCTTTGGCTTGGATGGCTTAGATCTTCTTCAACACTTTGGGCTTCAGGAATGTCAACCTATCCATACTCATTGTCTCCTGGAGTGCTTACCCCCGAAGTTGATGATTCATCGACGCGTGTCTCCCACAGATCGACGACTTCAAATCACTTCGGTTCTTCGGGCTTCAGGAGTTTCAGCCTCTCCACACTTGATTTCTCCCAGAGTGCTTAAAATTGAAGTCTATGATCTATCAACATGTGTCCTTTATCTTAGATCGATGGCACAAACAGACTCCATTACTACGCATATTTCCAAAGGAACTCGCGACTATCCACCTAGAAACATTTCTAGGTATGATGTTCATGATCCGACCAATACCAATTTGTTCACCGATCGACAGTTCACAGTGATTACAAGGCCCCAAAATGCACACTCTTTATGAAAGCACTCAACCTCTGTAATATGAAAAGTACTAGAACATTGGTGAATTGTGGGCCGTGAACTAGCACGTCCGCTAATTTCACCTTCATTCTCCGTAATGATTCCAAACCATCGATTTAATCGAGTGGCTGGTGTTTGATTCGTTAGCTCCAATGGGTTTTTGAGTCGATCTGATGACTGGGATAGCTTCTCCTCCCGATGAACGACTCACATCCATATCCACTGTTAGGTTCTTAAGTCATCTATGGCTCTTGTTACTCCAGTAGTTTGGGTAATTGTGACTATCGTAAAGTTTGACATCTTAGAGCTTCGAACTCCTGAAGTTCCAAATCCTTCATGAGCTAACTCATTTTATCATAGGGTTTCTAGAACCAGGTCACATGAAACTTTAGATGACTCTTAGGCTATGAGATTCACTCTTTAGCCAGGTTTTTACTAAGGTCATGGGTGGGAATTCAAGGTCTTTCAGACTACTGGTTTGAAGGAAACACCTTCCTAGTTCCCAACACCTTAAGTTTTGAAACTAGGTGGTGTAAACTCGTGAGGTTACCGAGACAGTAGAAATTCCAAGAGGCTTTCTCCAATTCCGGAGCTGTGAGGTAGATCCCTGGGGAAAATACCTTCGAGAGATAAACTGGGGCACACGGGAAAAACAAAATCCCAAGTCCTCAAGGAAAACAACATATATACAAAATTTAACCTTTTCAGTGTAGAACCATTTACACATAAGTAAATACATGCATGCAACTATTCATTCCCAATTCAACGCATAAAGTATATTAACACTTATCAGAACCAAACAATGTAAAGAAAATGCTGGAAAGGGTTCTCATTTCCACCCAACCATAGGCTTAGTCACTCCTAACAGATTTAACACTAGTGACCCCTGAGCTAGACCACGATGCTTTTTGATTGGATATCTTCTTTCAACTAAGAAATAGATAGGGGAGAAGGTTACTCTCCTTCTACCGTCTCAGGCTCTATTTCCCCCAATTATAGCACACTCTTTTTCACAATTCTTCCTTGAGTCCCAAGGCTTCTATGCTCTTCTCTGCACTCTTCGTAGATTTTTCCTCCCTTACCCCCATGCTTTACATTCTTTCCTTTCCCAACAATATTGTGTGTGGCCTGAATTCCTAGTCTGTGGTCAGGTCTGGAAGCCTTACAGATGGGTGGTCTACCCCATCTCCTCATTAACTCTTGAGGAGGTCTTTCCACATACCAGCCTGACTATAATTCATTCCTGGGTTAGAGGGTTGTTTTGATCCTGAGAAATTAAATCCAGCACCGTATTGGTTCGGTGGAGGTTAACACAACCATTCCTAGTCCCCTCCACCATATTTTCATAGCATTCGTGGTCTCTCTTATCACTTCCCGTTTCCAACAATCATGCAACACATATCCATTTTCTATTCAAATAACATTATTTACATTCATCGACCTTTTATACAAAGGTACATCAAATCAAACATTCACACCTTTGATTTTTCCATAGTTCCTTGGCCAATATAGTTGTATTTACACAATAGGGAAAACAAGGTGTTACAGTCCCTCTTTCGATGCCATCTTCTCACTTTGAGAAGTTCTCTTTCTTGATCCAATCTCAGGATTCTCTTCGACAATCTCACCTTCACCATGATTAATCTTTTCCCTGGTAATCATGCAAACTCAAAAACCAACCGTCAACCTGCTCTGATACCACTTTATTTGAAAACATCTTTTAAAGACTATGGTTAAGTTTTAAAGCATGAGTTCATTAACCATTTAGGAATTGAAAAAAGAGGAAGAATTAATGATATAATATGGAAGCCATAATAAGATATGCATATATGGAAGTAATCACAAAGAATCAACAAATCATAACAGGAAAGTTGTTAACGGAGTTCGACAAGATCACTTATGTCTCTGGGCCTTTGTCTCAGTGGGTGAGGATTTCTTATTTCTCTTCAAATATTCAAAAGTACATCATAAAAGTGTCAAATGGATTAAAAAATGTTAAAGTTTAAGCTATTATTAGGTTACTTTCAATTTACTAGATAACAATAGCATAGATGGGATCACTGAGAGAAACAAAATCACAAGAGTACACAGACATTTATCCTGGGAAATCCTCAAGGGGAAGAAAACCCAGTGAAACTTCCTTAATATAGATAGCCAATACAATGCCAAGATAATGAACCATACAAGAGATAATATCCAACAATGAGCAACATGCCTCTCTCTCTTTCTTCTTTCGGCAACCGACAACTGCAACTTCCTTCAAAACTTGTGCACTAAATGAGTGAGATGAGTGTGTGTCTAAATGAGGTGCTGGCCTCTCTTATTTATACAATTCTGGCATGTGTGGATGTGTCTCTTCACTGGCAAGGCAGGCTTCTTCTTCTGAGTGGTTATAACCACCTGTAATATATTCTGGGGCCTCTTTAATATATTATGGGGCCGATTTCTTATTTAGCCTATTACAATTAGGGTTTGACCAATCCGCAAAAGGGGATTTGGTCATTTACAATACCCGATGTGGCAATCCACAAAAGGGGATTGATCTAATCAATAAGAAATATATTTTATCATTATCCACAAAAGGGGATAAGAATATTCTTTGCAGTTACACAATATTTTAACACTCCCTCTTAACAAGAAGGATATTATTTATCTTTTGACAGGTCACTAGATGTTGACATCAACTAGGTAGCTGGATCCACTAGATAACATCATCAACTGGGCAACATCATCGACTAGATAACAACATCAACTAGATAACATCATCAACTGTATAACATCATCAAATGGATAACAACACCAACTGGATAACTGGAGGCATCCACTTTGTCATCTGCCATCATGATCACTGACTAGCATATCTATAAATCATCGGAAGTTTTGTTCTCTTTATCTTCACACAGAAGATACTCTTTCTTTCTTTCATCTTCACGCAAAAGATACTTATTTCTTATCTTCACATAGAATATATCTTATCTTCACACAGAAGATGTCTTATCTTCACATAGAAGATATTCTATGAGTTTGGCCATTCCTTTTATGTTCTCCCTTCTCTTCTAGTCATCTATCTCACCCATCCACTAGGGAAGAATACTACCATAGCTTCACTCCTAGTCATCCCACATGAACTAGAGAAGCTAAGATGCTAGCCTAGGAAATACTAGACTCCCTTTCCATGATCCATGCAGGATCACGACACAAACCTCAAGAGCCAACTAACCATTCCACATGGTCAAGGTTTGTGTTCCAGGCTATTCAATTCTTGGCTAGAGGAGAGTTTTTGCCCACTGCCCCTTGGAGAAACATCCACATTCCTCTCTACGAGAGTGGTCACACCCCTCTCTATGAGGGTATTCTAGAATGTCCCTAGAGTATCCAAAACTCAACACTTGGAGAGAGGCCAACCATGGCCAATTTCTCATTCCCTTTCTCTACGAAGGTCTCTTCTCTTTCTCCTTCTCTACGAAGGTCTACCTGTGGGATTCCTCATTCCTTCTCTATGAAGGTCTCTTCCTTTCTCCTTCTCTATGAAGTTCTACCTATGGGATTTCTCATTCCTTCTCTATGAAGGTATATTCCTTCTCTATGAAGGTCTAGCTATGGGATTAAAAAAAAAAACTCTTTTGGTCCAAAATCTTTCAATGGTATAATACCATGCTACCCATTTGTTGGGAACCATCCATATAATTGATATATTTCATCTTGATCAAAATATCTAGGCACCATCCATCCTTTTTTCTAACTACATCAAATCACAATCCTTCATTTCAAACTCGAAGACATGTCTCCCTCTTGCACCAAGCTAATAGCTTCTAATCATCATCCTTGAAGTTTTCTTCTGTAATATCCTGGGTGCCTTCTTGAGTTTGAGTATTTATTTCTTTCTGTATTCATACTGGATCAACCTACTCCCTCTATATCTATAAGAACGGTACTGGAGCAACTTGTAATTACTTGCATATCATCCACTATATCTAAGTATCCATCCTTTTCTTCATCTTGAATATTTATGTTCTGCATCTTTAGGAGCCTCCTGCTCCTATATAAATATTGGATATTGTCTGGTCTTTACTGACTATCACCATATCATATGTCCTTCCTGTGTTGTCTAACGTCTGCAAGTCATGGCATAAGTTCTTTCTTCTGATACTTGTAAAATTACTTGCAGTATGCTTTCTTTGTCACTCTCATGAGTGATCATACATGAAATACATATGTTATCTCTTTCTTCATCCTCTTCTTTGATACTTCCTTCATAAGCCTGCATAGACACTGAAATAAAACAAGGTTAATTAACATTCTCACAAAAAACTAACTTGTAATGAGAAGGTATTAAAGTAAACAAGATACTAAAAATAAACATGAATACTTATCTTTTGGTTTTGTGTGGGGACGCTCTACGGACTCCACCATTTGGTATCTTTCTTCATATCAACTATATTCAACTTAAAGTACATAATCTTTAATTTCTACTAAAGATTTCTTTGAGGGAGGAGATTCCTCTTCCTCTGCCACATGTGCTTGATGCTTTCTTTTCCCTTTTCCTTGAGGACAATCATAGGAAAAGTGTCCCAACTTTTGACAATTGTAGCATCTGATCTTTGAAACATCTCTCTTCTTATCTAGAACTCTTACGGAGTTAGCTTCTTTATTGTTCCTCTTGAAGGAACTTATTTTGTTCTTTTGAACTGTAAGAGCTTCCTCTTCATCAACAATTAATCTCTTATGTTGGTATGCAAGTCTAGATTCTTTGTGTGTGCAATCTACCCATAACTTATCAAACATGGGTAACTTGCTTCTTACACACACTCCTTGTACAAAGGGAATCCAAAATGTTGGAAACCCATTTAGGGTTGTGGTTACAAGTTCTTTGTCACTAATGACATCTCCAATAGCTGCAAGCTAATCTGTGATATGAGAAACTCCCATAAGATAGGATGTGACAGATTCTGAGTTGTCCATCTTCATATTATGAAGTTGATTTCTTAAGGTAAGATTCTGACTAATGTCTTTGCTTTCATATAACCTGCTGAGTGCTTCATACATTTGTCTTGTTGTTTGTAGTTAGGATATGTGAGGGATCAAGTGATCCTTTACTGAATCTGACATGACTCTCTTTGCTTTCTTTTCATTCTTCTTATGCTTGGTCTTTTCCTCTTCTTCATCTAGTTTTGGTACACCCACTGTAACATGTTCTAGGAGATCATTATTGTTTAGAATCATCTATAGCCTATGCTTCCAAGATCTGAAGTTTCTATATCCTTCTAGCCTGTCTTCTACCCTCATGATGGTAGTCATTCTTTCTTGCAGTAGAAAGCCTAGCCCTTCGGGGTATAGAAATAATAAAAAAATCAAATTTCTTGGATATGAAAACTGAACTCACTAAAATATGCACTGGACTGAGGCGAGTATGCTGGTACAGTTAGATTTCTGAAAATCCAAATTTTACCCCTTCAAACATGATTTATGGATTTATGGACTGATGCTTTTGGTTTTCTGGTACTTCTGGTACTCTAGTACTTCTGGTGCTTCTGGTACTCTGGTTTTCTGGTACTTCTAGTTCTTTGTGAAAACTAGGGTTTCACTTTCCGGGAGATCTAGCCACTTAAAATGTGTGCTGAAGATGCCAAAATGTTCCTTGAGGTAGGGCACACCTTTCTAGATGGATTTGAGGTTGAAAACCTTCTTTAATAAAAAACCATAATTTTCATGTATGACAACAGTGAAGTTTTTCTTTTTCCTGTGAAAGATGCTCTCTTTAGCTTAGCTCTGATACCATGTTAAAGTTTAATCTATTATTAGGTTACTTTCAATTTACTAGATAACAATAGCATAGACAGGAATACTACCACCTTTGATGACATTTTCCCTAGAATATACAAAGAATATCATTGTTGGGTGCATACTACAGATCAAATTTGAAAATCACTGCATCTAATTCCTCTTATGTTTGCATGGTTTCATCTAGAGCATCGAACAATGGGATCAAACCCACAACCCTCTATTGGACCATCCATACCTACATCCTCTATGCCTCCACCAGGAATGTCGCAGCCATGTAATACCCATGTTTCCCCCATCTTGTAAATATAATTATATTTTTCTAAGAGACTATGGACAGATTAGTTATGTGTGGATTTTGGGAAATGATGAACCTTTGCTAAAGAAGGTAATGTGAATATTTATGTTATTAAATAAAATGGAAAATTTTGAATAACTGTTGAAGGTGTTGCTAATGAAGATTATGCTTCCATGAGAGGGAATGGTGAGGGGAACCAATAATGGTTGAGATGACCCCTGCTAGGCCAATACTATGTTGGATTTAAAAAAGTTCATACCTAGAATAGTATGTTTTCCCAGAGAATTTATTTACCAGTCAAGTTGGTATTGAAAAGTCCTCCTCATAAATCAATGAAAGAATGGGAAGAGTACCCATTTGGAAATTTCTGATATGACACAACAATATGACCCATGAAATATTGTTGTAGAAGGAAAGAAAAAGAGGAAAAACATGGGAATAGGAGAGAGGATGCACACTAATGGGTCTGGAGACCATTTCTAAAGAATAAGAGCATGTAAAGATATCTAGCTCTAAAGAGAACTGAGAAAATATATTTTTGTTTTCAGATTTTGGTGGTGAGGAGTTTCGAAGTTGTTTGTCGGATAATCCACAGTTGGTGTCATATTGTCATCGGGATTCATCATTAGGACTAATCGTCAATTGATAGCTTGCTGATCTTCATCAATAAATAGTTGAGATGCATGACATTTTAATATTTTTACGATTTTACCTAGGTCGGTTGTCTAAAAGCCTAATTACAGAGTTAAACAAAAAATAATTCAATTTAATAATAAGTTAATAATTTCTTAATAATTAATAACTATTACTAAGGTTGAGTGATATTATAGTTTGTTTTAGTAGTGTTTTAATTTTATAAATGTATATAAGTCTAGGGTTTTTAATTGGTTGTATTATATTTATTTTTTATGTATGAAAGATTTTAGTTTTGTTTAGGGTAAAACTAATAGTTTGTTTGAATAGTGTTTAATTATATATATGTATATAGGTCTAGGGTTTAGAATTAGAATGAGTTTTTATTTATTTTATTAGTACTTTTTAATTGGTTGTATTATATCTATATTTAATGTATGAAGGAATTTAGTTATGGTTAGGTTGTTTAGGGTTAGAGATTGAGTTTTTGTTTTGTTACTTATTAGTACTTTTAATTGATTGTATTATGTTTTATATTTAGTGTATAAAGTTTACTTTAGTGAACTAATTACTAGATTATGGAAAGGAAGCTTTTAGTTATGGTTTAGGTTTTGGTTGATTAGAATAAAACTAGGGTTTCATAAGATTTGTTTTTAATAGTGTTAAATTATGTAATTAATATGATTTTAGTATTATTAGGTCTAAGTATTGATGGTGTTATGTATATATATATAAATAATCAAGGGTTTAGAAGTTTTTAATATGTATATGATACAATGTAGTAGGGGTTAATTTGTTTTGTGTTTTAAGTGAATAGGATGTAAAAATAGTG
>ML781475.1:947872-960386 GCA_009831015.1 Picea engelmannii | reverse complement strand
TAAAAGACTAGTCTTGCTGACTGGATTGGATGCATACATAAAATACTAAACGATGACAGTTTGATTATTAGTACATGTACGAGAATTGTATGTACTAGCTACACATACATTTCTTGTACATATACACTAGTATGTATGAGTTTTCTTGATTTACTTACTAATTATGTCGGTTACTTGTTATGAATGTGTGAACCATGTTCTTGTTCTTTGTACCATAGGATACCTTAACTTCGGGACGAAGTTTCCTGAAGGGTGGGTGTATGTAATGACCCTTAATTATAAATTATAATTAATTTAATAATGTAATCCTAAAATATTAGCTAAACTATAATTATTTATTAAAATAACCTTAACTAATTATTTGTTATTAATTAGTTATTCTTGATTATGATTAATTTAAGTATAATTAACTCTTTAATCAATATGGTTAATGATTGATTTAAATATTAATTAATTAATTAATTAATTAAGTATTAAATAGAAGGTGGGGAATAAAATATAATATCTAAATCAAGTTACGTATACAAGAAGGGATCACATAAGGATCCCGAGAAGATAAAGGAATTAATGTGAATGGATAAGGGTAATTAAATGGAGGGATAAGGAATTTAATGGAAGGTGGAGTGTTGGTGAAGGGGGGGGATAAGGATGGAAGGAAGGAGTTGGAGGAGGGCATCTATTCTAGGGGAGACTGTTTTTTTACTATGGGAGAGAGCTGAGAGGGGCTATGAGATCTATTTGATCAGGCAGGCACTGAGTTGCTAGAGGATTTGGGCTTGGAGGGCCAGGATATCCGTAGATATCCTGGAGCTAGGTCGTTTTCCTAGTTGGAAGGGTGGACAAGAGGTTTTGGGCAATTATTTTCTGTGTTTGCAACAAGACTGGACTGTGTAGCAGGTAGCAGAAGGAAGGTAGTTGACAATGGAAATTAGCATCAATGTTAAGGTACTAAATTCGAATTTATGCATTACTCATTGATACATTTTAATTTTACTTGCATAATTCTTCTTTTATGAATCTGGTATTAATTTCTGTACATTTGGTAGGATTTGGTAGAATTTTTAGAAGTTATTTTAAAACCAGTCATTGCAAGGCACCATCCATCTTTTTTTCTAACTGCATCAAATCACGATCCTTCATTTCAAACTCAGAGACATGTCTCCCTCTTGCGCCAAGCTAATAGATTCTAATCATCATCCTTGAAGTTTTCTTCTGTAATATCTTGAGTGCCTTCTTGAGTTCAAGTATTTCTTTCTTCCTATCTTCATACTGGATCAACCTACTCCCTCTGCATCTATAAGAACGGTACTAAATTCCTAGTCTGTGGTTAGGTCTAGAAGCCTTACAGATGGGTGGTTTTCCCCATCTCCTCATTAACTCTTGAGGAGGTCTTTCCACCTACCAGCCTGACTATAATTCATTCCTGGGTCAGAGGGTTGTTCTGATCCTGAGCAATTAAATCCAGCACTGTACTGGTTCGGTGGAGGTTAACACAACCATTCCTAGTCCCCTCCACCATCTTTTCATAGCATTCGTGGTCTCTCTTCTCACATCTCCTTTCCAACAATCATGCAGGATGTATCCATTTTCTATTAAAATAACACAATTTACATTCATCAACCTTTTATACGAAGGTACGTCAAATCAAACATTCACACCTTTGAGTTTTCCATAGTTCCTTGGCCAATATAGTTGTATTTACAAACTAGGGAGAACAGGGTGTTACAGTCCCTCTTCTGATGCCATATTCTCACTTTGAGAAGTTCTCTTTCTCGATCCAATCTCAGGAATCTCTTCGACAATATCACCTTCACAACGATTCATCTTTTTGTTGGTAATCATGCAAACTCAAAAACCAACCGTCAACCTGCTCTGATACCACTTGATTCAAAAACATCTTTTAAAGACTATGGTTAAGTTTTAAAGCATGAGTTCATTAACCATTTAGGAATTGAAGAAAGAGGAAGAATTAATGATATAACATGGAAGGCATAATAAGATATGCATATATGGAAGTAATCACAAAGAATCAACAAACCATAACAGGAAAGTTGTTAATGGAGTTCGACAAGATTGCCTATGTCTTCGGGCCTTTGTCTCAGTGGGTGAGGCTTTCTTATTTCTCTTCAAATATTCAAAAGCACATCATAAAGGTGTCAAATGGATTAAAAACTGTTAAATTTTAAGCTATTATTAGGTTACTTTCAATTTACTAGATAACAATAACATAGACATGATCATTGAGAGAAACACAATCACACGAGTACACAAGCATTTATCCTGGGAAACCCTCAAGGGAAAGAGAACCCAGCAAAACTTCCTTAATATAGATAGCCAACAGAATGCCAAGATAATGAACCATACAACAGAGAATATCCAACATTGAGCAACATGCCTCTCTCTCTTTCTTCTTTCGACAACTAGCAACTGTAGCTTCCTTGAAAACTTGCGCACTAAATGAGTGAGCTGAGTGTGTGTCTAAATGAGGTATTTGCCTCTCTTATTTATACAATTATGGCACGTGTGGAAGTGTCTCTTCACTAGATATTGTCTGGTCTTTACTGACTGTTACCATATCATATGTCCTTCTCGTGTTGTCTAATGTCTGCAAGTCATGGCATAAGTTCTTTCTTCCGAGACTTGTAAACTTACTTGCATTATGCTTTCTTTGTCACTCTCATGAGTGATCATACATGAAATACATATGTTATCTCTTTCTTCATCCTCTTCTTTGATACTTCCTTCATAAGTCTGCATAGACACTGAAATAAAACAAGGTTAATTAACATTCTCACAAAAAAATAACTTGTAATGAGAAGGTATTAAAGTAAGCAAGATACTAAAAATGAACATGAATACTTATCTTTTGTTTTTGTGTGGGGAGGCTCTACGGACTCCACCATTTGGTATCTTTATTCATATCAACTATCTTCAACTTAAAGTACATAATACTTAATTTCTTCTAAATCTTTCTTTGAGGGAGTAGATTCCTCTTCCTCTGCCACATGTGCTTGATGCTTTCTTTTCCCTTTTCCTTGAGGACAATCATAGGAAAAGTGTCCCAACTTTTGACAGTTGTAGCATCTGATCTTTGAAACATCTCTCTTCTTATCTGGAACTTTTATGGAGTTAGCTTCTTTATTATTCTTCCTGAAGGAACTTCTTTTGTTCTTTTGAACTATAAGAGATTCCTCTTCATCAACAATTAATCTCTTATGTTGGTCTGCAAGTCTAGATTCTTCGTGTGTGCAATCTGCCCATAACTTATCAAACTTGGGTAACTTTCTTCTTGCACAGACTCCTTGTACAAAGGGAATCCAAAATGTTGGAAACCCATTTAGGGTTGTGGTTACAAGTTCTTTGTCACTAATGACATCTCCAATAGCTTCAAGCTGATCTATGATCTGAGAAACTCTCATAAGATAGGATGTGACAAATTCTGAGTTGTCCATATTCATATTATGAAGTTGATTTCTTAAGGTAAGATTCTGAATAATGTCTTTTCTTTCATATAACCTGTTGAGTGCTTCATATATTTGCCTTGTTGTGTCTAGTTTGGATATATGAGGGATCAAGTGATCCTTTACTGAATCTGACATGATTCTCTTTGCTTTCTTTACATTCTTCTTATGCTTGGTCTTTTCCTCTTCTTCATCTGGTTCTGGTACACCCATTGTAACATGTTCTAGGAGATCATTATCGTCTAGAATCATCTGCAACCTATGCTTCCAAGATCTAAAGTTTCTAGATCCTTCTAGCTTGTATTCTACCCTCATGATGGTAGTCATTCTTTCTTGTACTAGAAACCCTACCCGTCCAGGCTATAGAAATAACAAAAAAAAATCAAATTTCTTGGATATGAAAACTGAACTCACCAAAAGATGCGCTGGATTGAGGTGAGTATGCTGGTATAGTCAGATTTCTGAAAATCCAAAATTTACCCCTTCAAACTTGATTTGTGGATTTCTGGACTGGTGCTTTTGGTTTTCTGGCACTTCTGGTACTCCGGTACTTCTGGTGGTTCTGGTACATCTGGTACTCTGGTTTTCTGGTACTTCTAGTACTTTGTGAAAACTAGGGTTTCACTTTCCGGGAGATCTAGCCACTGAAAATGTGTGTTGAAGATGCCAAAATGTTTCTTGAGGTAGGGCACACCTTTCTAGATGGATTTGAGGCTGAAAATCTTCTTTAATAAAAAAACCCTAATTTTTATGTACGACAACAGTGAAGTTTTTCTTTTTCCTGTGAAAGATGCTCTCTTTAGCTTAGCTCTGATACCATGTTAAAGTTTAAGATATTATTAGGTTACTTTCAATTTACTAGATAACAATAGAATAGACAAGATCACTGAGAGAAATACAATCACAAGAGTACAAAAACATTTATCCTGGGAAACCCTTAAGGGGAAGAAAACCCAACAAAACTTCCTTAATATAGATAGCCAATACAATGCCAAGATAATGAACCAGAAAATAGAGAATATCCAACACTCAGAAACACGCTCTCTCTTTCTTCTTTCGACAATTGGCAACTGTAGCTTCCTTTAGAACTTGTGCATTAGATGAGTGAGCTGGGTGTGTGTCTAAATGAGGTGCTGGCCTCTCTTATTTATACAATTCTAGCACGTGTGGAAGTGTCTCTTCACTGGCAGGGCCAACTTCTTCTTTTGGGTGGTTATAACCACCTTTAATATATTCTGGGGCCGACTTCTTATTTAGCCTATTACAATTAGGGTTTGACCAATCCATAAAAGGGGATTTGGTCATTTACAATACCCAACATGATCAATCCACAAAAGTGGATTGATCTAATCAATAATAAATATATTTTATCTTTATCCACAAAAGGGGATAAGAATATTCTTTGCAATTACACAATATTTTAACAAAAGATAGTCTGTATATGTTCTTCTAGACCTCAAGAATCCAACACAATTAACGGAACTGAAAACGGTTGAGTGAAGGTTCCAGAATTGGCCCGCAAAGTTCCTCTCCTCAATGGATTCCCTACATAAAACTGGCTTTGGCTTCACAATTCTATATAATTTCTACTCTTTTTAACCTCTTACAGACTTCCAAGAACCTTTGGTTTATATACATTCAAAGTTGGTAACATTCTCCCAAGATCTAGCCTAAAAAAGGGCTCCATATCTACCAAAAATGACCAAAATCCACCAAAAACAGTCTTAAAATCATAAAAAAATATATTATATGGTTTTAAAACCCCAAAATGGGAAAATAATAGGGCCAGCCCCCAAATTTTAGGCTCTTGGTCATATGGGAGTAGCATGAATATCATAAAGCACCATGGATTTAAGTTTTGTCTGTTTACTTAAATACAAACGAACTTTGTAACGAAGCTCATCATTGTGCGAAGAGTACCCTAGGGAAACTGGAGAATTGTCTTGCAATTGTTGGATTTGATGCGAAATGTTAGGATCTTGTAGCCATTCATGGTGAACAACTTGGAGCCAATCTGGGACAATGAAGGATAGGGATAACGTGGACCCTTCATCTTCATATTTTTGAGAAAGAGCATAAATAACCACATTTTCTTTACCTTTCTTGTAAATGATCTCATAATCACATCCACAGAGCTTAGTTACCCATTTTTGTTTCTATGGAGAGGAATTTGTTTCTCTCGAAAATACTTTAGGCTTTGATAATCTCTCTTAATTTGGAAGTATTTCCCCAAGAGATAAGGGTGCCACAAATCCACTGGATGCAGAATAGCCAACATTTCCTTTTCATATATTGATTGGCCCAAATGGAATTCTGAAAATTGTTTGTTGATAAAGGCCAAAGGTCTGCCCTCTTGCATAAGGACTGCTCCAATTCCTCTTCTGAAGGCATCACATTCCAAGAAAAAGGTCTTTGTGAAATCAGGAAGGGACAATACCAGAGTAGTGCACATAGCCTCCTTCAATGCTTGACATGCCAGATCAACCATGAGAGTCTAAGTGAAAGAATTCTTTCTATGTAGATCAGTGAGAGGTTCCACAATATTTCCATAATTCTGAACAAACTTACGATAATATCCTATTAAATCCAGAAAACCATGTAAGGTTTCGATAGTCATGGGGTGAGGCCAATCCTGCATTGCTTCAATCTTCTTAAGATTTACTCGGACACCAACCTTTCCAACAATATGACCCAAGTACTTGAATTCCGAGGTGCCAAAGGCACATTTGTATTTTTTGAGGAAAAGTTGATGTTGAGAGAGTAGATGAAGAACTTGATCCACATGGGAAATATGGGATTCCAAGTTTTACTATAGATGAGAATATCATCAAATAAAACTAAGACAAAATGATGGAGAAAAGGATGGAAGACATGATTCATGAGGATTTGGAAGGTGGAGGGGGAATTACACAGGCCAAAGGGAGTGAAAAAGAACTCATAGTGACCCTCATGATTTCAAAAGGTAGTCTTGGTGATGTCAGTGTCTTTCATACATATCTGGTGGTACCCAGAACACAGATCAAGTTTAGTGAAATAATGAGCACCACTCAACTCATCCAAGAGATAATCAATGATAGGAATGGGAAACTTGCCCTTGATGGTGTGTTTATTGAGGGCACAAAAGTCAGGAAACATGTGCTAGGTAACTTCTTTCTTAAGTACCATGACCATAGGAGAAGAATAAGGGATGGTACTAGGGCATATAACACTCGCTTGTAGTAATTCTTGCACTATTTTCTCAATTTCATTCTTTTGGGAGAAGGGTTGATGATAAGGGAGAACACTAGGAGGAAGACTACCAAGAACAAGTGGTATGGAATGATCATGAACACCACGAGAAGGCAGAATTCCCTGAGGAGTGGAAAAAACAACTTGGTGTTTGGAGAGAATAGCTTGGAGGTCAAGATGCACAAAGGGTGTCTCAACTATGTGAATATAATGGAGTTGAGAAATAATACCATAGTGGACTTTCTTGAGGATATTTTACATGCAATGGAAATTGATGAACTCAGAAGAACCAACCATGATACCTTGGGAGTGATACATTTGTCCCTCTTGTTGGAATTGCATGGTTAATTCCTTAAAATCCATAAGAATGGGACCCAAAGTTCGTAACCATTCAAAACCTATCACAATGTCACAACCACCCATTTCAATGGAAAACATATGATATTTCAGGTGGTAATTTCGAATTTGAAGACGTACATTTCACAATGCCCACCACATTTCATGGACCCACTAATGGCTATCATGATTTGAAAATTATTGACAACACAAATATAACAATTGGTTTCCTCGGTAATGCGATGATGAATAAAATTATGGGTGCTACCACTGTTAACAAGGATGATGACCTTCCTATTCTTAATATATCCAATGATCTTAAGGGTTTATGGAGTAGAGAAGCTAGTGAGGGAATGAAAGGAAATGAGTGGTTCAACTTCAGGTGGGTCAATGGGCTCCTGGGTAGCCTCAGGAAGGGAGGGCTCTTCAACAAGTGGAACTATCACATCTTCATCGGGAACATCTTTGGAAATGGCCATAATTTTTTTTTGTTCCCTACACTTATGCCCCGAAAAATATTTTTCATCACAATTATAACAAAGACCCTTCAATTGGGGTTCATAAATTTCATCCCAAGTTAACTTTTGGAACTTGAGGGCTGTGACAGGGGAGTTAGGATTAGTGGGTAGAGGGCAAGGAACAAAAGAGAGTTTTTTTTTTTCTTTTCTGAAAAAATACAACTTGTTGGGCCTCTTTAGCATGTTTAGTAGCTTCCAACCAAGTCTTAGGGCGGGCCATGAGAACCTGGGATTGGATTTCATCCTTTAGGCCATTGATAAAGAATTCATGGAAGAAAGCATTTGACATACCCTCAGTTCGAAAGGCCAAATTATCAAAAGTAGTTATAAAGTCTTCCACTGTGATTGACTGTTTCAACTTGGTCAAATGACCAAGATAGTGGGTATCACTGTCAAAGTGGTCATAGAGCTCTGCAACAAACTGAGTCCAAGAAATATACCCCTGCTGTAAACTTTTACGCCATTGCCACCATTTCCAATATTCAGGATCTAGATAGAGGACATCATAGTGAAGTTTATCCAACTCATCATTAATACCATGAATAGAAAAATAATGCTCCATTTGAGTGATCCATCCTGTAGGATCAAAGCCATAAAATTTATTGACCTTGACGTGGGGAAGACAGTGGTCACGTTGAAAGGATTTGGATTGAAAATGCAGAGAATGAGAGGAATTAACAAAATTAGGTTGGTTCGAGGAGGAAGGACCCAAAGGGAGGTTCAACAACTCGTTGAAAATAGATTGGAGGGTGTTAAATTGGTTCATGAAGTTGGCTTCCATGGTGTCAAATTTTTTCTTGACTTAGCTATCGAATTATGAAAGGTGGGAATTGGAAGAGATAATCTTAGATGTCACTTGATTGATGGAAGCTTGTAGGTATTGGTTGTGAGTGGTGGCCATTTGGAGAGGGGAAGTGCGAGTAAAGAAAAATGGGTGGGTGGGACCATAAAAAGGACTTATAAGTGATAGGTACCACTACGATCAGGCAAGAAAGGAAATATAATGGAATAGGTGGAAAAATAGGGAAGGTGTGAAGGGTTTGGGTTCACTAAAAACAAAGGATTAAAAATGAAAGGTATGACTGCGATCATGGAGAAAAGGGGAATCCAGTGGGATAGGTCCCAAAGAAGTGTGCCGGTAGGACCACTATACTTTTTTTTATTATTTTAACTCATGCAAAGTCATACTCGAGCTTGAATAATATTGCAATGACGAAATGCCCAAATGGTTAACAAGAAGAAATGTGTAGTAACTTTGCAACCAGAATGCATAAGGCACAATTGTGCAGAAATAGATCATGTTTGTTCTATTTTTGTTTTTGTCCCAAGGGTTAGGGTATTCAGGGTTTCTACAGACGGGTTTACCCTGTGCTATATGTTGCATGAAATTGCAAGTAGTCAGCTCTCCCTAGTGTATTTTGAAAAGGGACTAACCACCTCTCGTGGATCCTTGAAGTCTCGCGGTGATGATATTACCAATCACTCGTGAGTTTTGGTCTAACGACAACTGTACTACCACAAAATGGTATCAGAGATAGAGGTCACGAGGTCGATACACACTCGGATCGCACTGAGGGGGAGATTGTTGCATGAAATTTCAAGTAGTTAGCACTCCCCGGTGTATTGTGAAAAGGAACTAACTGCCTCTTGTGGATCCTTGAAGTTTGGTGGTGATGAGTTTACCAATCACCCACGGGTTTTGGTCTAATGACAGTTGTACTACCGCAAAATGGTATCGGATTGTTGGCATGTTTACAGGAAGAGTGTGCTTTTCATTGATGGAAATAACAACAATGACGATCGCATGTTTTCAGGAAACAACAAAAACAATGATGGAATGATTACAGGCACAAATTTCCAAGCAGGCACGAAAAGTCTTTTGGGAAGACGGAGAAGAGAAAGCCCTAGAAGCTCAGAGGAGATAGTGTAGAGTTTCATGAAGAGCACATGTGTGCACCAGGCCCAAGGTTAAATTCATTACCAAAGCTCAGGAGAGAAAACATTTTACATAGATGAGATCCCATATATTAAGGCTCATAGAAGGATCAAAGGTCATGGCCTTTGACACTTAGATATTTGAGAAGGCCAAAGCTCAAGAGGAGGAGTGGTAGTGATTGTTGGATCGATCATTGTGAAGGATCTGGGTTGTCAAATCAGAGTCTAGATAGGAGAAGCGAGAATTAGTGAAGTCCGAGTTCACGATTTCATCACAACTATTGGAGCACAAAGGGTTGTAGGCTGTCGATATGGAGCGAGTTTCAAAAAATTGGGAGTTGACAGAATGGAGGTGAGTAGTCCTCCAACTCCACAAAATGGGAACTCATGATGAGATCTGGGCCATTGGATCCAGAGGACAAGTGTCAAGAGATCAACATTTCACTGACTTGTGAACTGGAAAAGTCAAAGGCAGAGCTGCAGAAACTTGTGAATTCTGAGTTCGCGAAGAGGAAATCTCGATTGTTGGATCAAGGAATAATATGGGCTATCAGATATAGGAGAAGAACATGTGCCACATGGGGAGATCCATGTTAGAAAGGACAAGTTGTAGACCATATCAACAAGGACCATGTCAGATAGGAACTCACAAAATCCCGAAATGTAGAAGGTGATCACGATCATTGAGTCACAGGAAATCACAGACCATTGATCTGAGGTGATTGAAGTCAGGAGTTCGAGAATCGGAAGAAGGGAGGTGCTCTAACCTCTGACATCGCTAGTTGAAAAGTCACGAAATGCTCGAATTCTTGGCCCATGGTCATAGCCATGGTCACATCGATGACGGAGCTAGCATGTTTCTAAGCTCCGCCTCAGAGTTTCGTGAGTGGGGATTTTTGAGGCAACTCACAATAGGAAATCAGGATACGGGAAGTCACAAAGTGCCTAGGAGGTTAATCCCCAGGTCAAAGATGGAGATCACGTCATAGAAGGATTAAGGGAGGAGCTAGCACATTGCTAGGATCCACATAAGAGATCGTCGAGATCACAAAGCGCCCTTTTGATTAGCGAGCGGTCACAACCAGTGGTCACGTGGAGAGAGAATATAGGAAGGAGCTAGCATTGCTAGACTCCACCTCAGAGTTTCATGAGTTTGGAAATTCAAGGAAACTCGTAGCTAAATATACGAGGCATGAAGTCACAAAGTGCCTTTTGGATAGGTGTCTGATCACAACTCATGGTCATGTGAAAGGAAGGGACTTAGCCAGAAAATCTAGCGCCCACTGTGAATTTTTCTCAGGAAGGGAAAAGGCACCAAAGGCATGAGTGCATGAAGTTTCTTTGGGTAACTTACATAAACCACTGATTATTTCTTCCAGAGAATTCAAATGATATTCAGGAGGATTGCTAGAGGAGATGAATAGTTTCAAGGTAACTTCCAGTGGAATTAAGACTCATCATAGAATCGATTGACAGATGAAAAATGTCAAATATTGCAACTGCCAGAGAAGCCAAAGAATATTTGGACAATGGGCACTGATGATGAATAGTTACATCATGACCACCAGAGAAGATGAAGAGTTCGATTGATGATCAAGCAAAGGAATCAACATGTGAATGACATGCAAAATAGAGAAGAGAGGCAACACTCTCTGATAGTTTATGCATGCGGGAAGATGGTGGTTGTGCAGAGGACCAAGAGAGTATATAAGAGGTGCAACGCATATAATGAAGAAGGGAAATAGAGTATGAAATACAACAGAAAATTTGAACAAAGAGGCTGGTATGTGTGGAGGAGGACACTGATGCAGGCAGAGTGTAACATACCCACTAACTAAATCAAATTTTTCTGGTCCTCTGTCGGATTCGAACTCCTAAATATCCAAGGAGGCCTAGCGTAAGCTGGCTCTATCTCTCCCCTACTCCATTCCCCTGTGATCGGGGGACATGTTCATGGATCAATTCGATCATAGCATCTCTGGTATTTCGTGCTTCGGCGCTACAGTAATATCTACGCGCCCGACCAATGGGGACGAGTTCCTACCAGGTCAGCAAATGGCCAATAGGAACAATCCTCTACAGGGGTAACGAATCGCCAATGGGAACAAGCCCTGTTGTGCGTTTAGGTATAATACAGGTGGGAAAAAGGGGAACATGACACGAGGGTCACCATGACAGGGAGGGGCCCCACTTCACATGCCACACTATTCCGGACCCCCCCCCCCCCTCATTAAAGGTAGAATGGAAAGGGGGGTGTTATCACTGAAATTTCATCCACACATGGCGACAAGAACTCAGCATCGTCAAACAGTAATGAAGTCATTCATGGCACTGAATTAATTTTATAGCATTCCAGAAAGGTCAAAAACTATACAAAGTAACCAAAAATTGAAGGGCGCTTGACAGAAGTTGGGTGCGCACGCATATGCGAGGAACATGAATGTACCATGCGTGCATACGCACAATGCGCGGCTATTGGTGCAAAAACCCGCACACCTGCTAAACGACGCATTTATTGAATTGGTTGGCCTCCCAACCACTTATGGATCAACTCCCAAGCCGATTTGACCCTCAAATCTGAGATGAATCCGCATGGTAGGCTGGTCAAAGACCTAATTAAGCCCTAAAGAGCCCCTTTTCACACCTCAAAGGAGTTACATAATCACCCAATGCAATCCTATAAAAAGCCATGAAGAAACATCATTTTCTCAAGGAATTTCATGTAATGTTATGCTGCTTAGATTGTTTTAAGGACTCACTCCTTGGAAATAACACATTGGCAACATTTCATTGAGCTATCCACCTCTACATTGAGTGGATGTGCTAGGATTTCTTTCACCATCATTCTCATTTTCTTATTGTAAGGAGAGAAAGTTTGTGAGGGCCTCAAGAGCCTTCCATTGGAGAAAGAAGGGACTCATAGTCCCCTTTCTTTATTGTGCTTTGATTTCATCAATTGATCAGCCTAAAAACATTGGTGATATTGGTCTTTTTGTGTTTGTTATTTCTTTATCCATATGCTCATAGTTTTAGTTT
>ML781475.1:928345-947822 GCA_009831015.1 Picea engelmannii | reverse complement strand
TCAATTGATCAGCCTAAAAACATTGGTGATATTGGTCTTTTTGTGTTTGTTATTTCTTTATCCATATGCTCATAGTTTTAGTTTATATTAGTTTAATTCTTGCTTATAGTTTTGTTGTTCTTTTCCTAACTCTTTCCTCTACAGTTGTCATGCTCAACAAGACCCAACTGGGCATGTAAGCACCCCTTATTTGCTCACCAAGGTGACGAATTGGGTGTAAACAGATTGGGGAACGTACTGGGGAGAAGGTATCAATTCCTCCCTCATTTGGGTTTATTTTGCTTTCCTTTTAGTTTGTTTAACTTGCAAGTGCACAAACCAGCCTCTCCTCACCTGCTAACCAGTCAATTCAAAGGAGAATTGAGAGAAATCCATCTAGATTTTCTTTCTCGGCCGTTTGTCATAGGTGCATGATTATTTCACCCCACATACGTGCATCGTGCGCACATGTGCATGAACAATAGTCTTTCTCTGCGTGCATGCACTTTTTGTCTCAACTCTGCTCGCACGCCTGCGCTTTGTGTGCCTCTGTCTGCACTAGGGGTCGCACAGATGAATTAAAATTTCACATTGTAAGGTCTTGGGATGTGGGGAAAGTCATTTTCCTTCTTAAGAATGATGTTATGCATGCTCTAAATACTGCACCACACTTAGACCCCTCAACTTATAAAGGGGATAGTCAAGCAAACATAGGCACTTAGGTGGATAAAAATCAATTTCCCTTATTTGCTTTTTGCCACGTGGATGGCTTGCTTTGATTTACAATATAAGGTGAACATCAATTTTAATCACATCTAACTTACATTTGGGACTAGAAATTGAAGTAACAATCCTTGAGTATGCTCTTCTCTTGCGCCTTCAAGCGATCTTGAGAACCAGAAAAATATTGTGAAAAACAATCTCATCTCCCTTAGCGAAATTTCAAAACCTTTAGGAGAGGACAAAGGCCCTTTTGGGACCCCTCTCAGTTTCATTTTTCAAACATATCTTAAATTTGTAACGGGCCCATACATGCCCACATGTCACAAAAGTAGGATAGTGGTTGGAATTTTGCTTTCTTAGATCAAAAAACTAGGAGAGTTTAAAGGTTTTTAACGGGCCCATACATGCCCACATGTTCAATCTAGGATAGTTTCATGTTTTTTCTAGATTAACTCACACATAGGGAGTTAAAGGATAGTAACGGACCCACATGTCCACATGCTAGTTTCCTAGGGCTTTTAAAATTCCGCAAGGTTGTACCAATGACATCTAGCTAATTAGGTAATCAAACTCTTGTAAGGACCAAGCGAAGTCCACATGCAGCAAGGTGACATCTAATTAACTAAAACTTGGCACACTTTCACTCACACACAAAAGTCACTTTTTCACTCACATAGCCTCTTCTCGAAACGTGGAGGTCTAAGTAGGTTTCCTCCAAAGGGATTCTGAAAACACCCCATCTTTTCTTGACAGGACTATCCATTCCCACTTTTAATCAAACGAGGTTGGTTTTCACCCCCAGCCTCACAAAATAATTTCATCTAAAATCTTTCTAAAAAATCACTAAGTTTTCCTCCACAGGAGGTGCCAAAAGAAAATTTTAGTCTAGGTAGGATTTCGGGGATAGGCATCCAAATAACTCCCCGTTATCTGGTTCTCACATTTTCAAACATAGAGGTTGACAAATAGGGAACTTCAAATCCTCCAAGTCAAGTGTTCCAATCACCATAAGGCAGGGAGATACCCGTGAAGGGTTGAAGGCTAAGGTCTGGTTGTTCTGTGTGTCTCCCCTTGAGGCACCCACCTCTTGGACGGGATCCAGCCCATGACCCATTTCTTAGGCTGAAAATCTAAATGCCGCACTTTGACTGAGGTACCTAGTGACCAACTTTAGGACATCTACCCAGGTGGCGATTGTGGGCTACAATTTCACCTTGATTGGATTTTGTGTGGCTATTGGGAAATATCGCCAGCTCTTTCGGGATATGCCCCCTCTACCCCTCATTATAACCAATTATTTCATCCTTCCCTAGTATCTCTTCCCGTGACTTCAGACCCCACTGTTGAGTATTATTGGAAGGTCCAGTGCTATTTGAGAGGAAGGATGTTACGTCTTCTAGGAAATGAGAATTTTCTTTCTTTTGATTCCCCCATGCGGACAAAACCCAGTTACCCACATATATGCTTCTTTCTCATTTATGTATGATGCACATCTGATTACAGTTTGAATTTGATATATATATTGTGTAAAACAGTCATAGAAAAGACTCTTGTTTCTATTTTTCTCTCACCACTTTTTGCACACATTCACACAACTAGTCTTACATCATAGGGGAGCCACAGAACCCCCGTCATTCACGACACTTTCTCAACCTCCCTCGTATCTTAGGGGGAGTATCTGGTCGTACCCGTTCATCGGTACCTCCTTCACACACTCCTGTGAGTGCTACTATCCTAGGATCAACTTTTCTTGGTTCTACATTACTTGGGTCCACTTCCCAAGGTCATCCATTCACTCGCTCTCCTGTACATGGAAGTGGGGGACCCACTTCCTCTCAAGGAGGGAGCACCAAACCACCTAGTCCCCATCAAGGGTCAGGTTCACAACACACCATGGCCGGAGCTAACCCTCCCCCCCCACTACAGATGCCATATTTGGCCTCTCTCAACATACCGGATCTCACCAAGCTTACCAATGATCCTATATTGCACGACGCCACATGGCCTGCAATGCCAACAAAACTTCCTTTAGACATACCAAAGTTTGAAGGAAAGGAAGGGGATGACCCCACCAACCATGTCATGACCTTTAATCTATGGTGTTCTTCCAATAGCATTATGGATGATTCCAGCAGACTACGATTATTTCAACGCACACTTACTGGCCCATCAGCCAAATGGTATGTCGAAGAAAAATTAGGGTCCCACACAACCTTTGAATGATTGGCCAAAGAATTTTTGACCTTCTTCCAATTACCCATTCACCACGACAATGGTCTCGAACTACTGTCTAACTTCAAACAAACCTCAGCCACACACATCGCTGATCACATTCATGAGTGGCGTAGGCGACGTAGTTTGTGTAAAGCAGAAACCACCAAGCAACAATGTCTCGACTGGTTTCTTAGATCACTTGTCTCTCTCCTTGGTAAGGATGTGGCTTCCACCTTCCCGCAATCTAAAGAGGAATCCATTAGTAAAGCCCAACAATGTGACCTCATCTACGCACAGTCAGGGTATTTATACACGGTACTTCCTGATCTTCCAAAACCTGTGCCATTTGGTCAAGACAAACCTGGGATGTCTCACTCAACAGATGGACTAATAGGTGCCACAACACACCATGGTCCACAACCCCAACCACCACCGATGTATGGGACACTTCAATACCCACTGGCATATGGGGGCACTTCTTATTACCCTCCACCCCCTTATCAACAACCATACCCTGTTGCTATACCTCCACCCATTAGTGGACCACCATCGACACCTCCCATACATCCACCTCCTCCAGTCACCAGTGGTACCCCCTCAACATCATCTTATAGTACTAGCGAAAGAACCACGCCTTCCTACATACCTTATGGATCAGTACCACCACAGAATCCATACTTTCCATTTCCTAGTCCTCCACAATCCATGGCTCCCCTACACCCTCATGCGGGGGTAAACTTTGTTCAACCCTTTGCTGCTCAACAATACCAAAATTTCAAACAGTTGAACACAGCCAATCCAACCCATCCATCGAACAATGCCAAGAAGAAAGGACGGAACAGGAATAACAACAACCCTGGTCAAGGCGGGAATCAACCCCCACAACATCAACCCACTGGGGGCAACCAGAACCAAGGAAACCAAAACCCCCAAGGGGGCAACAAAAACAAACCCCAAGGGTGGAATAATGTTAAAACCATCTTCCCTTGTGCCCTTTGTGGTGAGTTAGGTCATTACACTCACCAATTCCCCCAGATCGCTGATTTCAAACGGTTGAAAGACTCTGGGAGCCTTCCCCCTTCTCCTGCGCAACCTGCCCCTCAGCAGGCACCACAACAATACGCGCAACAACCCCCTCCCTCAGTGCTGCAAAATCCTATCCCACATCAAGGTGTGATAAACACCCAACAAGATACGCAACATCCCCCACCTCAGGTGGGCCAATACCACAATCCCAACAATCCAGCAGAGCGGACAATTCTCCTCACCAGTGAGGAAGAAATTCTTCTGCAAACATGTAATCGTCAGTATCAGACACCAGCTGAGTCTACTTCTATCTCTCCAGAGACAAACCCTACACCGACGGGACCCCCGTTGGTGATCCCTCTCCCTTTCTCCGAACCACCATTACGCATCCCTCGCATCCCCTTGCGCAGGAATGTTCACAACCCACAAGCAAGGGCCGCTCATAACTACAGCTTGGTAGACGACTTAGCACAATCCCCGACTTCCATGTCAGTTTTGGAAGTCCTCCAGAATTGTCCTATGCAGCGGAAATCACTACTTTCTGCCTTGGGGGAAGTCGACCCTACAGATACTCGACTCATCACCTTTGACCTTGATAGTTGTGAACCTCGTCTTCCCGCCTTGGTCGCTATTCAAATATCAGTAAAAATACGGAACATCACCATTCATCAGTGTATCATCGATGAAGGGGCATCTACATGCATCATGTCCAAAATAGTATGGTAGAAGTTTGGTTCCCCGGAACTCATACCCTCCACCATCACATTACGAGCTTATGACGGACGACAATCATCTCCTGAAGGGCTCTTCCAAAATGTCCCCGTGGAACTCAGGGGAAAAACTATTCTCATTGACATCGAAGTTATCGACGCTCCGCTCGATTACAATATCTTGTTCAGACGTAGCTACATGTATGCTATGAAGGAAGTGGCATCTTCCGTCTTTCAAACAATCATGTTCCCCCACAACGGGAAGATTGTGACCATCGACCAAGTCTCACATTATGAGCCAAACCCATCTGCCAATCTTGATAACATTCTTCCTCTCATTCACACCAACAAAGACGCATATCCACTCATCGAGATGGGTCCTGGGATTTTCAAAGATCGATCCTTATTAGGGACATACCATGGAGCACCACCACTCCTTCCCCCTAATCAAGTATGTGTAATCTCATCTAACGGAACTCACATGGAGGATGCTCATCCTCCTCAGGAGGCTTCAGTCATTCCTGACGTCTCAATAGTCGCAGAACCACTCCCATAGGAGCCTCCTGCACACTCGTCGACCCCTATGGTCCACGAATCCACATCCCCTCAGGGGCATAATCCCATTTGGGAGACAGTTCCCCAACCCCTCACTCAAATTCCCTTCTTTTACCCTCCACCTGCTATAGAAGCTTTCCAGGTAGCCGCAACGCTCACACTACCCAATATGGTGTTAGAAATCCCAGTGTGGTATTTATATCCACTTGAGATGGTCCCTCGCCCATCCCTTCCCCCACAGGAAGGCCTCCCCATGACAATTCCCATCCTTACCCCCACTACCCCCATACTCCCTACCCCCCTACTACAACTAGGGTCAGGAGAAAGAAGAAGTAGCCCACAACTCCACTTCCTCCACACATCCCACCACCTTGCGCACTATGTGAGAATGAGGGTCACCAAACCAACAACTGCCCATCACTACCAGAATTACAGAATTTGATTCCCCTCAATCAAACTCCCACAACACCCGTCACTACTGCTAATCCTACTACTACACAACCTTCCAGTAGTAAAGGGTTGAGGACCAAATTCGCGTGTGCTATCTGTTCCGAGTATGGCCATTACACCCATCATTTCCCAGCACTACCACATTTTCGACAACCATTAGCTGCTGTACGCCAGAACTTCCAGAACAACCCACGCCCTGCGACATCCTCTTCAAATATCACTGACATCCATTATGTCACCACTTCAGTCAATGAACGCATGAGATGCCCTTGTTCTCTTTGCGATTCATTGGCTCATTTTACATACCAGTGTCCTATGATCCTGGAATATAGGCAATGTCAATCGGCTCTGCGTCACCAACCCACAGAGGCGATAATTGACATTACCTCACCACTCGAGGATCTTCATGTCATTTCTCCCAAACCTGAGGCACTCCCAACGCCTCCTTGGTTCTTAGATGATGTATCTGAGGATTTCCCCCGTAACCCACCCAACTCTCCTGCTCATTCCCCTACGGAAACTCTTCACCCAACCACCACGGGTACCCCTCAGTACTTCAACATCTAGTTTATGTCGAGTGAACCCTCACCATCTCCTAGCATTACCCCCTATGCTTCTTCATCAGGGGGAAATCACACTATCACTGAGATCACTCCTCATGATCCATTATATTCCCGTCATTTCCAATGCGACGAAGAAATACTGGAAGAGCTACAATGCCCAGACTCTCCCTGGGACGCACTACATCATCGTGCACTCTTCCTTCCACAGGAAGCCCTCATGCCTCCTAACCAAAACCCCATTTACGCGGTCGAAACCAAATATTTTATCCCATCTGGTCCTATTGATTGGTTCAAAAATCCCATTCCTGCACCCGATGCTTTTGAAGAAGGTAATCTAGCCAACATTCCCCCCACCATCAAAATCGACATTTCCATTAAAAATGGCATCGTTGAAGAAATCATCCTTGGAGCCGCTTGCACTCCTCAGGAAATCGCCGCATATAAAGCCCTCTTCCAGGAATATAGGGATATTTTTGCCTGGTCATACACAAAAATGCCTGGCCTCGATCCTTCTATTGTCGAGCATCGCATCGACACCTAGCCTGACATCACACCAGTTCGCCAGAAACATCGACCGCTACACCCATCCAAGGCCGCGGCTATCAAAGCCGAAATTGATAAATTACGTACGGCTAGATTTATTTACCCCATCGCTTACACTTCATGGGTTTCCAATCCCGTATCCGTCGACAAAAAACAAGGCACTATCCGCGTTTGCACCGACTTTCGCGATCTCAATAACGCATGTCCAAAAGACAACTTTCCAACGCATTTCATCGACCAAATTATCGACGACTGCACCGGCCATGGGGCTCTCTCCTTTATGGACGGATTCTCTGGATATAACCAAATTCAAATCCACCCAGCTGATCAGTATAAAACAACATTCATTACCCCTTGGGGTACTTTTGCATATCGTGTCATGCCCTTCGGCTTAAAAAATGCTGGCACAACTTTCCAGCGGGCAATGACATACATATTTCACGATCTGGATACAATCATCCTCGCCTACTTAGATGACCTGACAACTCGATCCAAGAAACACACCCAGTATCTCGATGATTTACGAATCATCTTTCAACGGTGTCGTCAGTACAACATCCGCTTGAACCCTCTCAAATGTGTGTTATGTGTCACCGCAGGGCGCCTCCTCAGTTTTATCGTTTCCCAAAGCGATATTACCGTGGACCCCCTTAAAGTCAAGGCTATCACTGAAATTCCACCTTCTCGGAATTTACGACAACTTCAGAGTCTACAGGGCAAAGCTAACTTTCTTAGACGCTTTGTTCCTGATTATGCCATACGCGCACACAGTTTCCTTCACTTACTACGTCATGACATCCCTTTTCAATGGGATGACTATTCCCAACAGTCATTTGACGATCTTAAAGCAGCACTTTCAAATGCACCTTTGATTAATGCACCTGACTACAATCGCGACTGCATCCTCTACGTATCAACATCATCTGTATCAGTAGCCGATGCCCTCATCTAGCTCAGAGATGACAATCGTGAACACGTCATTTACTACGTTAGTAAGAACCTCTCAGGGCCACCCTTGAAGTATAAAAACGAAGAGAAACTTGCTCTCACAGTTGTCCTTGCAGTCCAGAAACTGCGCCATTACATTCTTCTTCACACCACCAAGGTCGTCGCAGATTCCAACCCTATGCAATATTTTCTCAGTCGTCGAAAAGTTAACGGCAAATTCACTCGATGGATCGTTATCCTTCAGGAGTATGACCTCGAGTTCTCAATGCCTAAGAGTAAGAAGGCCCTCGTCCTCGCTGAACTTGTCATGGCCCTCCCCTCTGACACACCCAGTGCCCCCGTCAACACCAACTTTCCTGACAAACATCTCTTTTACATTGCTTCCGATGATTCTTTGTATGGAGACCTTCTCGTCTACCTACAAACTCAAAAGTTCGGTAATCACCTATCACGAGATGATCATCGGCGTATTCGCGATCAGGCCCCTCACTATCTCCTCATCGGCGACATCCTATACAGACGGGGCATCGACACCATCCTTCGTCGATGCCTGACTATTGACGAGGCCAACAGAGTCTTAAATGACTGCCACAGCGGCGCATGCGGGGGCCATCTTTGGGGTATATCCACTGCTCAAAAGATTATCCAGGCCAGTTACTTTTGGCCTACCCTATTTCATGATTGCATGCATGCCGTGAAACGATGTGAGCAATGTCAGCTCTATGCCAACAAAGCCCGCGCTCCCCCCGCTCTTCTTCACCCTATCATTATTGTAGGCCCCTTTTGTAAATGGGGCATCGAATTTATGACTTGTAATCCCCCCTCCAACAATGGTCACAAATACATTGTTGTCGCTGTTGATTACTTCACCAAATGGGCCGAAGCTATGCCCACTTTCAACAACACCGCTGACACTACAACGCGTTTTTTCTTTAACCACGTCATATCCCGTTTTGGAGTACCACTCCAACTTGTTTCTAACCATGGGAAACACTTCGAGAATGAG
Organism: Picea engelmannii; assembly: GCA_009831015.1. Lineage (NCBI taxonomy): Eukaryota > Viridiplantae > Streptophyta > Pinopsida > Pinales > Pinaceae > Picea > Picea engelmannii. The sequence goes on along the minus strand of ML781475.1, from coordinate 939,105 downwards.
ATCTTCATCTAACTCTCATCTCGGTTAGGCTTCTCTCACGAGTTTGCCTCACCATATTACCCTCAGTCAAACGGACAGGTTGAGGCAGTGAACAAAGTCCTCAACACCATGTTACAGTGCACGGTTAATAAACATAAAAGAAATTGGCATCATATGTTATTTTTCACACTATGGGCTTATCAAACGACAGTAAAGACCGCTACAGGTTTCACGCCATTTCATTTAGTCCATGGGGTCGAGGCAACTCTTCCCATCGAGTGCGAAATTCCCACCCTACGCACCGCAATTGAGCTTTTACCTGACACTGCTCCAATGGAGCAGCGCTTGCTAAACTTGGAGTCTCTGGATGAAGATTGTCGATCTTCCTTACAGAACAACGAGGCAGCTAAAAAATGATCCAAGGCTACCTTTGATCACCATGTCAACCTTCGATCATTTCGCGAAGGCGACCTCCTCCTGGCCTATGATATCGCCCATGATACCTTTGGGCATGGCAAGTTCGAATCACTTTGGAATGGCCCTTACATTATCCAACATTACCTCACCAAATGAGCAAACATCCTGGCCTCCCCTGAAGGCCTCTCGCTCAAGGAACCCGTCAATGGGTTGTATCTCAAGAAATTTTATGCTTAAACGTAGTCATACTACTTTAGGTTATTTTCTTTTCTAGCGTTTTTTAATCTTTTTTTCCCTCTCGTATAAACTATCCTTTGTGCTATTGACAGATGCTTCCTCCATTATCTTACCACATCAGTTACGCTGACGGCGCCAGCCGTTGGACACAAAATATCGCTTCGGCTACTTGGGCTCTCTACACCCCCTCACATGAAATGCTACATTCAAGCGGTATATGTTTGGGACCAGCAACCAACAACCAAGTCGAATACACTGCTGTCATTGGCCTCCTGGCTGACACCCAACGTCATCATATTCGTTACCTTAGCGTTTTCCTCGACTCTCAAGTAGTCGTTCTCCAGCTCAACAATGTTTACCGTGTACGCGATCCGTGCCTCTTTCGCAAATACGTGCAGGTTAGACTGTTATCTCGACATTTTGATTCCATTACATTTACACATATTCCAAGACAATTGAATCAAATAACAGATGAAATAGCTAACATGGTGTTAGATTGGCATATATCACATCAAGCTACACATACATAAACATCTCACAAATCCTGTCACGACATATAGATAGAATAGACATCATCCTCATCAACAAAAAACACATGTAGACAACATTAGGATCTCAAAATATGTATACTCCTATATATATATCAGCCCATCAGGCCATCCGAATGTCTACATACAAAAAATACATGTATCCGCAGGCCAATGCAGCACCTTAGTACAAAAACCGGCTCACCAGCCTATCAACAAAAATGTATACATCATACATCAATCAGGGTGCCTCTATTGCACCCCCACCTGCTCCTCCTTCAGGAGGAGGTGGTGGACCACCCCCACCTGCCCCAGGCGGTGGTGGAGGACCACCAATAGGACTCTCCTACCCCGGTGATAGGCGTCCACTAGTCATAGCGGCCAACACAGCTGCTCGTCGCACTATCGCCCGCCATGGTGGAGGTACTCCTATACACTGCTCCAAGAACCCCTCATCCTAGATGCGTATCCACATGCCCTCAGGCACATCCTGTAACACCGTCTCCAGACGACGGCGTATATCATAAAAATCAACTTCAGCCGCCGCTGGAGGAGCGTGTGATGGCCCCGCACCAGGTTCATCAAACCAACACCTCCTATTTTCCCTCTCGGGCTCTGCTGGTCACCCCGTGGCCTCATCCTGTCACCGTCTCTCCCCTTGCGGTCGTCTCTCCGGCTCTCGCTACATCGGCACTCTCTGCATCTCCACCTCGCGCCCGCGAGGTGCCACATCTGCACATGCAACAAACAAACAACAACATATAGTATCAACATCTATAACACATACATAGGGACTGATATCTCAAAAGAGAACATAAATCCAAAACATACACAATACTCAACATACCTCGATGATCAAAAGCCTCCCCTAGAGGCAACACCATGTCCGGGTCACCCCGGAAGTCAACCCCGACATAGGGGTACTGAAGTACTACCTGCGGCATATGCCGCCATATCCGGGCCGCCTCTGCTGAAAAATAATGACCACCTTCACCACCACCGTGGTGAACCAAAAATGTAGACCACCGCCTCAAACGCGGCTCTCGTGCCCCCAGCATCTCCAACAAAACCCTTGGGTGCAGCATCGGCACCCTCTACAAAAACCAAGCTACCAGGATAGAACCAAACGTGAACTCTCCTGTACCTGTGGACCGACAACAGTCCAACTGCGCGATCATCCGCACATGCAGTGTCAGTCCCCACGTGAACTTCTCACCTCCCACCACTCTCTCCAGCACCAGCAGCTGGCCACCACTAATCCGTTGGGTCGTAAGTGACCTGTATACACGAACAATCATCGTCGCTATGCAACGATGAGCCAGGGAGTCTATAGCACTAACACTCACCACAGTCCCTGACATGAAGTTCTCACCTGAGCAGTATCGCCGACCAATGGTAACAAGAGTTGTCTCCCTCAGCAGCACAGGCTCTGTCAGGAGGGGAGTTCCCCGAAAGGGGAGCCCAGTCAGAAAATAAACATCCTCCACCACAGTGAAGGGGATCTGATCTCCTCGCATGAGGAAGCAGTGCAGCTCTGGACTCCACATCTAGAGAAGGAACTACAGTAAATACTCCTATTCCTGTATCAACGGGCACTCAAAAAACTTTAGCAACCCACAGGTTGCCAAAGTCGCTCGCACCTCAGGCCCCGCATTGGCCACAGCATCTTGCAACTGGGCCCAGTCTCGCTCTTTCCATCGCATAGCCATCATCCCTGCTGGTCACCTGCACACAACACATAGTCCTATATCAGCTCAGCTACCCATTAACTGCATCAAAAAGACTCGATTTTTACCCTTCAACCTTGCCTCATAAGTGCGGTTTTTACACCCACAGGTGCGCACACATGTGCGCCTGTTCAGTACACAGGCGTGCCCCTGAGCGTGCCTGTTCACCATACAGACGCGCACAGGTGCGCACCTGTCCAACCCACAGGCGCGCACTAATGCACGCCTGTTCACAACACAGGTGCGCACTAATGCACGCCTGTTCACAACACATGCTTCAATTCCCCTTCCCGTGCACCCATGCACGCATATTCAATGTACAGGCGCACACATATGTGTGCCTTCCACCGAATCATCTGCGCATGTGGGCCCACATCCTATAAAAAATCCCATCAAACCCTCTGTAGGGCCCTCCGTACCTACCCTGCCCAAAAATTGAAAACCTATTTCTATGTAGACCACTAACCTGAAACTCGCAGAACGTCGATCGACTGCCTCGTCCTCCCTGAATCTCCAAATCTCCTCTAAAAACTGCTCGTCCAGTCACTATTGCAGCAGGTACAAATGAGGTGGCAATGTGGGCCCTACAACTATATATAGGCCTTTTGCCAAAATTCCACTCACCATTCCGGGAGCCTAAGGTGTCCATTTTTCAAACTGTCTTCAGCCACGAGATCAGCATCCCGCCACCTACATCACAGCTGTCCCGGGGTCACTTTTCATCCTGAGCCCCCGGGGCACCTTTTTTATATCATGGTCAGGTACGCACGCGCATTGTCACATTTATCTAATACATTATCATATCTTTGATTCTCTTTAGATATTGTTCACTTTGGGTATTTGGTTGTTCTGTGTGCAGGTACTTGATCATCATCCCTCAACATCGTTCCTTTGGGTATATACTCAGCACTGGCATGTAGTCTCTCCCGCTGTATTTCATTTACATTTCCAGTCACACCCTCTGATATTGGCCTTGAGGATACCCATTCCCGGCTCTGCAGTACTCACACCTCCATTTGCATCTTTGGTACTGTTACCTGGTAGCTTTCTTACCCACACAAGTTGTCCCATTCATAGCACCTTTTGGCACTTTTGACACTCATGTTGTTCTTCAATACCCTTTACAGATGGGAGTCCCGATAGTCTTTCATCTTGTTGCGACTCAACCACATACTTCTTCTCCTCATTTTTCTAGCTTCCCATATGGACTCCCAGATCATCTCTTTATGGTTTTATTCTTTTTACCTGCACCTCCGTAGAATCATGAACCCTCCATTTCATCCACCATCAGTTTGCTCATCTGCAAACCTATCTTCATTTCACCTACCTCATACAGAAACTCACCAATGGGGCCCCCACCCTTCATCAGTTTTCCAAGAAATTTCTGCCCTCCCTGGGGCACTCATTTCACACTGGGGCACCCGTTTCTATATTTGTACATTTTTCCCCAAATTATTCATTATTTATTGTAAAAACGCCTTTATTTCCAGTCATTACATTTTCTTTTGTCGTCACCATTGGCGACTTGCTTCCTTTTTGGCCACACGCAACCCATGTCACCCTTGGTTGGAGCATTGCTTCTCATCTACCCTTGCCGGCATCATCCATATCTTCAGAGTACTTCACAGGTCACTTACCTCTACCCTCTGAATTTGTTCACCTTGTCCTGCCTTTGTCACAACTTATCCTCGGTCTTGGCATCCCCCTGAAACTCGACCTTGTCACACAGTTGCGGCCACTCATTATATCATACACCTTCCAACCAAGGGCAGTCTTGAATCTTCCCACTTTTTCACTTCATCCATGTACCTCTTCCACTTCCTCACCTCAGTAGATTCTATGAAGCCCTTTGCTTCTGGGATTCGCGTTCCCCTTTTGTCGACAACAACACACTTTTTCTAGAAGGGCGATAGTATCTTGATTCTCATTCTCCATTTAATGAGAGATCTCGGATGGCACAGGGTGAAACACCATTTCTCCCTGCTGTCGTTGGCCCCCATAACATTCGACGCCAACACTTTCTCATGTTATGGTGGGTCTTACATTGCGACTATTGCAGTTCTTTTTATCATTTGTCGAATACCTATGAACCTGATAGGCCCATCAATGCCCACATCATCGTCCTTTCTTATTACCGCGATCATTGCCTATTGTTCAGAGTATATTCCTTTGCAGAATTGTATTCTACCTTTATCATCACCGCCCCTGCGAGCATTGCAGTTGTCTACACCAACACTTCCATCATCTTTTGTTAGAGTTACATAACACGAGCATGGGGCATGCCCGCCTCATTTGTACACAGTTGTATATTGTTACGCACCTTATGGAAGGTCAGGTTCTACCGGTTCCTTTCTTCTCCAAAGGATTGCTCTGCACGGTCCCACTATTCCTCTCTCTTACAACAACATTCTCAGTAGAAGAAACATTGATGGATTTTAGCTATACGTATGCTCCTAACCTCATCCATCAGGGGGCATCTGTTATCACCGAAATTTCATCCGCACATGGCGACAAGAACTCAGCATCGTCAAACAGTAATGAAGTCATTCATGGCACTGAATTAATTTCATAGCATTCTAGAAAGGTCAAAAACTATACAAAGTAACCAAAAATTGAAGGGCGCTTGACAGAAGTTGGGTGCGTGCGCATATGCGCGGAACAGGAACGTACCATGTGCGCATAGCGCACGATGCGCGACTATTGGTGCAAAAACCCGCGCACCTACTAAACGGCGCATTTATTGAATTGGTCGGCCTCCCAACCACTTATGGATCAGCTCCCAAGCTGATTTGACCCTCAAATCTGAGTTGAATCCGCATGGTAGGCTGGTCAAAGACTTAATTAAGCCCTAAAGAGCCCCTTTTCACACCTCAAAGGAGTTACATAATCACCCAATGCAATGCTATAAAAATCCATGAAGAAACATCATTTTCTCAAGGAATTTCATGTAATGTTATGCTTCTTAGATTGTTTTAAGGACTCACTCCTTGGCAATAACACATTGGCAACATTTCATTGAGATATCCACCTCTACATTGAGTGGATGTGCTAGGAGTTCTTTCACCATCACTCTCATTTTCTTATTGTAATGAGAGGAATTTTGTGAGGGCCTCAAGAGACTTCCATTGGAGAAAGAAGGGACTCATAGTCCCCTTTATTAATTGTGCTTTGATTTCATCAATTGATCAGCCTAAAAACATTGGTGATATTGGTCTTTTTGTGTTTGTTATTTCTTTATCCATATGCTCATAGTTTTAGTTTATATTAGTTTAATTCTTGCTTATAGTTTTGTTGTTCTTTTCCTAACTCTTTCCTCTACATCTGTCATGCTCAGCAAGACCCAACTGGGCATGTAAGCACCCCTTATTTTCTCACCAAGGTGATGAATTGGGTGCAAACAAGGGGTCTGGAATCCACTAGGAAACCATTGATCGCACTGAGTAAATCTCGACCGTTCGAGAGCTGCGCGCCCAATTTCGGACGCCCCCCCCTACCGCTAAAGGCAGAACAGTGAGGGGGATCTGGAATGGAACCTCAGTCGTAGATATGGGTGGTTGAACTCTGGCCGTCTAGATCCACTTGTTGCTTATCCTATCGTTTATTCACGTCCTGACTTAAGTTGACGTCTTGTCTCCACATCTAATGGTCAGGATAGACTCAGAGATCCTCCGAAAAAATATCTCCTGTCCATTGGGGTTTCAAATATCACAACATTGAAATACGTAAGCATTTGGTCCTCGGGATCCCCGATATCTTGATATGACGTCAGCTTCTGCTAGTCCCCTGGACTAAATCTTTTTGGTCTATACGACCTGCCTCTATATGACCGCAGTCATATCCTTTCATCAAGTTTTTTCCAAGGGCGTTGATGATTGCCACGCGTCCTTCTCAATTGGGCGGTCCCGATTAACTCTCGGGGTTTCGGGACTTTCGATGTTCTGGTTCCTTCGACCTCAGAAATGTCAATTTCTCGATTTTCCGACTCTCGTCAGATCTTCAACACCTGTCCCTCCGAACGGACGGCTCGGATTATGTTGGGGTTTTTACCTGGGACTTCCCCGACCTCTTGTCCCAGGAAATGCCAATTTCCCAATGTGCCAAATGCCGATGGCACTTGATCTCCGCCTCGTGTCCTCTGCCAACAGACGGTTTTGATCTTGCCGGGATATCGCGGATCGCGATTCCAACAGGTAAGAGTTTCACACCTTCAAAAACTCTGATTATATGATCCTCGACTCGTCAGGATCTTCTGACATGTGTCCCTGCTGGGATCAACGACTAGGATCCTTTCTTGCGATCTTGTGACCTACAAGGTCTCGATTCTCTTGACCGTCTAACCCCGATGACACTTCCGGGACTCCTCGTCTGCATACTAGGACTTAAACCCTGTGCAACATTCCCGAGATCTAACGGCTGACGGGATTTCAAAATTTTCCTCTGCGAATACTGATTGTCGACCTCTCCTCCCATTCATGAGGAGTTACCCTCTGTGTAACTTCTACAGATCCGACAGCTGTCGGGATCTCTGTTCAGATCTAATGGTGCTGATGCCACTTTGTGCACCCTCTCACAACTTTATGGACGGGGAAATCAGCAGTCCAGATGTTCTCAGGGAATATGGGGATCTACGGTCCCTAGACTCTTCCCTACCCATGAAGACATAGGATGATCAGGTTGTAAGGCCTTTAACATCCTACCTTCTCCTGCTAGTCTAATGGTCGTCGGGAAACTATGGATCTCCCGACGAATCCTCATCCGTCGATTCGATATTCCTCCCTTAAGATGCCATCTCAGGTTTTTAAGAGGTTTGTTCATCCTCATGCAAGGTTATTAAGACTTTCACCTTCAGGTTCCTATTCCAAGTCCTGGGTAAACCTTTCCGAGGAGGAAATCTCTACAAGAGATCTATTCTAGGGCTTTCCAGGAGATGGGTGAAGGGAAATAACTTCCCGAGAATGGGCTGGAAGCCTAACTTAATTCAATCTATAATTAGATTCATTTATCAACTTAAATCATGCATGGCTTCCTCTGTTATAAGTATATGTCTATAAATTCTTATCAAAACACTGCACAAACATTTTTACACTGAAATCGTTCACAATTTCACAGGTCTATGAGCATATACATTTATGTATCATTCTATGAATTTCAAGAGGCAATATGTAAACAAAACACTTATCATAAGTGACTTCAGAAATGGGTGCAACTGTTGAGAGGGGTGCTCGTTTCCACCCAACCGTAGGCTCAGCGACTCCCAAAGGATTTACCACTAGCCACCCCCGAGCTAAGACCACGATGTTCTGAGACTGCGTCTCTCTGTTTGCTAGTGACCAGGAGCGAAGGTTGCAATCCTTCCTCTCTGCTATCACTCACTCTGCGTAATGCCATAGTTCCCCTCGCATATGCCCTCTCAATCGCCTCTGCCATACGCCTTATCCTCTCACGAGGTTGCGTGTGGTGCGATTCCCTTGCACTGATCAGGCTTGACGGCTCTACAGATGGGTGGTTTACAATCCCATCCCTCATCAAGCCATCCACCTACCAGCTTGCGAGGCATTAAATTTCAGGGCCAGCGAGCCTCTTTTGGTTCTCCAGGCCAGTGGAGTCCAATTACGATATTTAATTTTCAATGGAAGTTAACGCCACCATTTCAGGAGCCTTCCACCGCCATCGTGGTCTCTTTTTCTGCACATCCCCTCATCAGCAGTCCTGCAATAAATTCAGAATGTTATTCACATTCATTGACCTCTTCCTCAAGGTCCATTTACATCACATATTCACATTCATGAGTTTTCCATAGTTCTTGTCCAGTCCAGTTATATTTACAAGTTGGGGGAAACAGGGTGTTACAATTCCCTCCCCCTTAAAAGGAACATTGTCCTCGATGTTCTTAGCTACTAACATGAATTACATGTACAGAAGTAAACAAAATCGGATATGCCTTTCTCATGGCATCCTCCATTTCCCATGTAGCCTCATCTGGGCCAAAAATTTTCCACTGCACCTTGACCTGTGCAATGGTTCTGTTCCGGAGTCGGGTTTCCCTTCTGTCAAATATGCATTGGGGTTCTGGTAGGAGTTCTCCCTCTGGTTCCACCTGGATCACAGACCAGTAAATTATATGATTAGCATCATGTACATATTTATTTAATAATGAAACATGGAAAACATTATGTTCTTTTACTGTGGGAGGAAGTGCTAGCCGATAGGCTACAGGTCCCACTCTGTCTAGAACCTCAAAGGGTCCACAATACCGGGCTGCCAATTTGGCACAAGCTCCCATTTTCAGGGAACTCCTTCTGGGCTTAATTCTGAGATATACATGATCTCCTGTTTGGAAATCTCTTGGAGTTCTCTTTTGATCAACATAACTTTTTTGTCGGTTCTGAGCGACCTTCAGATTTTGTTTTATCTGAGTCACTTGCTGTTCCATTTCATTCAACATATCGGGTCCAATAGAAATCCTATTTACAGGATTACTCCAGCTGACTGGAGTATTACACTGTCTACCATAGAGGACCTCGAACGGACTCATCTTTAAGGACGCTTGATAGCCATTGTTGTAGGCAAATTCTACCAATGGCAGGTAGTCTTCCCATTTCCTAGGCTGATGCATCACATGCATCCTTAACATATCTTCTAATATCTGATTTACTCTTTCTGTCTGTCCATTGGTTTGAGGGTGATAGGCGGTACTAAACAACAATTTGTTCTCTAAACCCGCCATTAGTGATTTCCAGAATTTGGAAGTGAATTTTGTGTCTCTGTCAGATATTATCTCTTTCGGCATATCGTGCAGTCTGAATACCTCTTTCATGAATACCTGGGCGATGTCTATCACCTCGCAGGTCAATTTGACGAGAATGAAATGAGCAGACGTGCTCAGTTTATCCACCACTACCATAATGGCGTCATTCTGTTTGGTTGAAGTTGGTAATCCAGTGATAAAATCCATGGAGATGGTTTCCCATTTCCATTCTGGGATGGGTAAAGGGTGTAATAGTCAGGATGGATGTTGATGTTCTACTTTAACCTATTGGCATTCTATGCATTGGGCTAAATATTTGGCTGTGTCCTTTTTCATTCCAGGCCAATAAAATTGTTTTCGGGTGGCAGTAATCATTTTCTGGTATCCTGGGTGACCAGTGTAGGGTATTTTATGTAGTTCATCCGTGATGAACCTCTTCAAGTCGTCACAATTGGGAATGTATAGCCTTCATATTTTTCCCCAGTGGGTTCTTGTTGTAGGTACCGAGTCACATTTAGGGCGAAGGGATCTATTTCTTGTGCCTCATTGACTTTGTTCTTGACACCTGTCTTGCAAGTACTCACTGCTGCCAGGTGAATTGTTCTCATGCTTCTACTAAGGGCATCGTCCACCCTATTCTCCTTCCCTTTAATGTGTTTGATTTCAAAGTCAAATTCCCTAATGAGGGCCATCCATCTAGCTTGTCTAGCATTGATATTGGGTTGATCAAACAAATACTGTAATCCATAGTGATCTGTCATAAGCACAAATTTCCTTCCCAGGAGGTAATGCCTCCACATTTTTAAGGCATACACAATGGCAGCCAATTCTAGATCACGAGTCACATAGTTGACCTCATGTTCATTCAATTTTCATGATTCATAGCATATCACCTTTTCTTCCTGCATAAGGACTCCTCCGAGCCCTTCCTTACAGGCATCTGTGCACACAAGGAATTCAGCTTCTGGGTTAGCGATTTTTAACACAGGTGCATGGGTTAGTAGATGTTTCAAGGTTTGAAATCTTTCTTCACATTGCTATGTCCACATAAATTGTGTTCCCTTCTTCTGGAGGGCAGTGATTGGACAACCAATCTTGGAGAAATATTTTATAAATCTCCTATAG
>ML781475.1:892176-928336 GCA_009831015.1 Picea engelmannii | reverse complement strand
ATAAAGGATCTAATGTCTGAGACATCCTTTGGGGTAGGCCATTCCATGATAGACGTGATCTTGTCAGGATCTACTGCCACCCCTTCCTTGGACAAAACATGTCCTAAGTAATGTATTTGCTTCTGAAAGAAGTCACACTTGCTGAATTTAGCATAGAGCTGATGTTCTCTTAGCACTTGCAGCACAAGTCTAAGATGCTCTTCATGTTCTTCTCTACTCTTAGAGTAGATTAATATGTCATCAATGAAAACTAGTACAAATTTATCTAAAAATTTGTTGAGGACATTGTTCATTAAGCACATGAATGTGGCAGGGGCATTGGTTAACCCAAATGGCACTACCACAAACTCATAATGACCATACCGCGTCCGGAAAGCAGTCTTATGGATGTCTTCACCCTTAATTCGGACTTGATGGTATCCTGACCTCAAGTCAATCTTTGAGAAAATAGACGCTCCTCCCAACTGATCGAATAGATCATCAATCCTGGGCAAGGGGTATTTGTTCTTTATGGTTACTTTATTAAGTTGTCTGTAGTCTATACACAGTCTAAGGGTGCCATCCTTCTTTTTCACAAACATGACCGATGCTCCCCATGGGGACACGTTGGGTTGAATATAACCCTTGTCTATCATTTCTTTTAATTGCAATTTGAGTTCAACTAACTCAGGCGTGCTCATCCGGTAGGGTGTTCTAGACACCGGCACCGCTCCCGATGCGAGTTCTATCGAGAAGTCAATGTCTCTTCTCAGAGGTAGACTGAGTACCTCCTTTGGAAACACATCTCGGTATTCTCTTAGGATAGGGTGATCATTAGGAATTGGGTCTGTACCTTCGGGTGTTTTCAACACCTGTACTGCATATAAGGAACATCCCCTTCGACAATACTTTCTTATTTGCAATGCTGATATTTGTCTCACCGAGACTGATTTTCGGATCCCTTGAAGGGTTATCCTTTTTCCTTCTTCACTCACACACCCCAAGGTTTTATAGTAACAGTCCAATTTGGCTTTATGGGTGGCCAGCTAGTCCATACCAATCAACAGATCATATGATCCCAGGGGTAATACATTAAGGGTTGCTTGGGTGGGGAATTTACCCAACATTAACTAGCAGGCTGGTATGGCCTCTACCACCTTTCTTTTGGTGCCAGTGGCTAACTGTACTAACCGTGGCTTAGTTTGTTTTATTGGCTGTAGCTTACACTTATCAACAACTTTAGGTGATATATAACTCAAATTTGAACCAGGGTCAATCAAAACAGACACTAGGTGGTTGAAAATCATACCTTCTATTTCCACCACTGAAGCTTGGTGGTCAGCCTGGTTATTATCCAAGGTTGCATAGATCTGCGGCACACTCCTTGCCACATCATTGACCATGGTAGCTTCCTGCATGTTATAAATTTTCCAACTGTTCTATTGTCGGAGTGGACATTCTCTCCGGAGATGATCTCCTCTGCAATCCCAACATTCCAAAGGTTTTCTCTTTGGGTTATCAGTATTTACTGGTATAGGTCCAGAAGTTTTATTTCCGTCCGCCAAGGGAAAGTTCTGCTGGAGTACACTCCAGGCTGGAAAGTTCATTCTGTGGTTCTTATTGTAGTTTTTAAATCTCGAGGATTTGTTCCCCTTCTGAAATTTTGAACCATTCTTCTGTTTCCAATCTCCACGAGACTCTGCCCGATGTCCATACTGTTCATGACAATATGTTGCCTTTCTTATAGTGTCTTCTAGGGTCTTTGGCTCGTCAAATTCAATTCGGTTCCGATATTCCTTGGGTATCCCACTGATAAAGCGTTGTGCCTTCACCTTCTCCGCTTTGATGTAGGGTACATATCTCAGCAAGTCGAGGAATTTGTTGACATACTCCTCCATGGTAAATTGTCCCAATTTGAGTTCATAGAACTCTTTAGCCTTCTCGTCGAAATACCTTTCCGACAAATACTTCTTCCGAAAGTACTTCTCGAATTGTTTCCAAGACAGGTCCTCCTCGCGGACCCCTTTCATATTATTAAGGTCTTCCCACCAGATGGAAGCCTTTCCATTCAGATTAAAAGTGGCCACTCAGGCCTTCAAGTTCTCTAAGAAATCATGGACTCTGAAATATTTATTCAGTCCAAGTAGCCAAGCCTCAACTTCCTCTCCCTTCTTTATCTCGCCATCGAAGGAGGGAGGTTTGGCCTTCCTGAATTCCTCAAATTTATGACTCTTAGAAGTCTTTTGCTTCTTCTGTTTTCTGCGAGAATAGGAACTGGTCCTGCTTCTGGAAGAGCCTTCTGAATCATCAGCTTCCTTGTCAGTAGAATCATCTGGTACTGGTCCTTTACCTCTGGGGTGGACCTTTCTGGATGTGCTTCTCTCTGTGTGGCCATTGAAACGACCATGATTCTGCATCTCCAGTTCATGCTGCATTTGTCGCTGTAGGTCGGATAAGCTCTGCAGTAAAACTGCATTAATTTTGGTTTTCTTTTCTTGTTCTTTCATCATTCTTTCATTGTCGGCCTTGCAGCTTTGCAACTCAACCATGAGACTCCTCACAGTCTTGGCTAGGTCTGGAGGGGTTCCTATTGCTCTCCTTTTGTCAGACTCTTCGTCTCTGTTGTGGGAGCCTTCTCCCACCTCTTAGTGAGTCACCATTTTCTGCATTTGTAGATTCTCGTGGTTGATCATCCACTTGAGTGAAAAGAAAAACATTGGCTATTAGTCAAGAGTTAAATTCATTTTTATAAATTGCGCACAAATTCATAACTCTTTCACATGCATACACAGTCGGGTTCTCATTTTCCAAGTTCTTAATCTTGGACAAGAGAGCTAAGTCAAGGGATTACTCCTCATAGGAGTGCTTCGAACGGAGTTTATGCGTGAATCGTGCATGATCCCAATCAGGTCGAGTGTTGTAACCATGCTCTGATACCACTTTGTAACATACCCACTAACTAAATCAAATTTTTCCGGTCCTCTATCGGATTCGAACTCCTAAATATCCAAGGAGGCCCAGCGTAAGCTGGCTCTATCTCTCCCCTACTCCATTCCCCTGTGATTGGGGGACATGTTCATGGCTCAATTTGATCATAGCATCTCTGGTATTTCACACTTCGGCGCTACAGTAATATCTACGCGCCCGACCAATGGGGACGAGTTGCTACTAGGTCAGAAAATGGCCAACAAGAACAATCCTCTACAGGGGTAACGAATCGCCAATGGGAACAAGCCCCGTTGCACGTTTAGGTATAATACAGGTGGAAAAAAGGGGAACGCAACACGAGGGTCACCATGACAGGGAGGGGCCCCACTTCACACGCCACACTATTCCAGACCCCCCCCCCTCATTAAAGGTAGAATGGCAAGGGGGGTCCGGAATCCACTGGGAAACCGTTGATCGCACTGAGTAAATATCGACCATTCGAGAGTTGCGCGCCCAATTCTAGACCCCCTTCCCCCCTACTGCTAAAGGTAGAACAGTGAGGGGGCTCTAAAATGGAACCTCAGTTATAGATCTGGGTGGTTGAACTCTGGTCGTCCAGATCCGCTTGTCGCTTATCCTATCTCTTATTCACGTCCTGACTTAAGTTGACGTCTTGTGCCCACATCTAATGGTCAGGACAGACTCAGAGATCCTCTGAAAGAATCTCTCTCGTCCATCGGGGTTTCAAATATCACAACATTGAAATACATAAGCATTTGGTCCTCGAGATCCTCGATATCCCGATATGACGTCAGCTTCCGCTAGTCCCCTGGACTAAATCTTTTTGGTCTATACGACCTCCCTCTATATGACTGTAGTCATATCCTTTCATCGGGTTTTTCCCAAGGGCGCTGATGATTTCCACGCGTCCTTCTCAATTGGGCGGTCCTGATTAACTCTCGGGGTTTCGGGACTTTCGATGTCTTGGTTCCTTCGACCTCAGAAATGTCGATTTCCCGATTTTCTGACTCTCGTCAGATCTTCAACACCTGTCCCTCCGAACGGACGGCTCGGATTATGTTGGGGTTTTTACCTGGGACTTCCCCAACCTCTTGTCCCTGGAAATGCCGATTTCCCGATGTGCCAAATGCCGATGGCGCTTGATCTCCGCCTCGTTTCCTCTGCCAATGGATGGTTCTGATCTTGCCGGGATATCACGGATCGCGATTCCAACAAGTAAGAGTTTCACACCTTCAAAAACTCTAATTCTCCGATACCTGACTCCTCGGGATCTTCCAACACGTGTCCCTACCGGGATCAATGGCTAGGATCCTTTCTTGGGATCTCATGACCTACAAGGTCTCGATTCTCTTGACTGTCAAACCCCGATGACTCTTTCGGGACTCCTCGTCTGCATACTAGGACTTAAACCCTGCGCAACTTTCCCGAGATCTAACGGCTGACGGGATTTCACAATCTTCCTCTGCGAATCCTGATCATCGACCTCTCCTCCCATTCATGAGGAGTTACCCTTCACGTAACTTCTATAGATCTGACAGCTGTCGGGATCTCTGTTCAGATGTAACAGTGCTGATGCCACTTTGTTCACCCTCTCACAACTTTATGGACTAGGAAATTAGCGGTCCAGATGTTCTCAGGGAATATGGGGATCTACGGTCCCTAGACTCTTCCCTACCCATGAAGACATAGGATGATCAGGTGGTAAGGCCTTTAACATCCTACCTTCTCCTGCTAGTCTAACGGTCGTGGGGAAACTATGGATTTCTCGACGAATCCTCATCCGTCGATTCAATATTCCTCCCTTAAGCTGCCATATTGGGTTTTTAAGAGGTTTGTTCATCCTCATACAAGGTTATTAAGACTTGCACCTTCAAGTTCCTATTCCAAGTCCTGGGTAAACCTTTCCAAGGAGGAAATCTCTAGAAGATATCTATTCTGGGGCTTTCCAGGAGATGGGTGAAGGGAAATAACTTTCCGAGAACGGGCTGGAAGCCTAACTTAATTCAATCTATAATTAGATTCATTTATCAACTTAAATCATGCATGGATTCCTCTGTTATAAGTATATGTCTATAAATTCTTATCAAAACACTGCACAAACATTTTTACACTAAAATCATTCACAATTTCACAGGTCTATGAGAATATACATTTATGTATCATTCTATGAATTTCAAGAGGCAATATGTAAACAAAACACTTATCAGAAGTGACTTCAGAAATGGGTGCAACTACTGAGAGGGGTGCTCGTTTCCACCCAACCGTAGGCTCAACGACTCCCAAAGGATTTACCACTAGCCACCCCCGAGCTGAGACCACGATGTTATGAGACTGCGTCTCTCTGTCTGCCAGTGACCAGGAGTGAAGGTTGCAATCCTTCCTCTCTGCTATCACTCACTCTGCGTAATTCCATAGTTCCCCTCGCGTCTGCCCTCTCAATCTCCTCTACCATACGCCTTATCCTCTCACAAGGTTGCGTGTGGCGTGATTTCCCTCACACTGATCAGGCCTGATGGCTCTACAGATGGGCAGTTTACCATCCCATCCCTCATCAAGCCATCCGCCTACCAGCTTGCGAGGCATTAAATTTCAGAGCCAGCGAGCCGCTTTTGGTTCTCTGGGCCAGTGGAGTCTAAATACGGTATTTAATTCTCAGTGGAAGTTAACGCCACCTTTTCAGGAGCCTTCCACTGCCATCGTGGTCTCTTTTTCTACACATCCCCTCATCAACAGTCCTGCAATAAATTCAGAATTTTATTCACATTCATTGACCTCTTCCTCAAGGTCCATTTACATCACATATTCACATTCATGAGTTTTCCATAGTTCTTGGCTAGTCCAGTTATATTTACAAGTTGGGGGAAATAGGGTGTTACACAGAGGAGAGCAATGTAGGAGAACGATGATGAGACTAGTAAACTATTGATTAATACTGTATCACTGTAATAGATTCCAGTAAGGAAAGATTTATATTTCAGGGTGGTAGGGAGGTTCTATGGAGGACTATTTTCCTCATAGTTTCAAGTGGGTGATTGAACATAGGGAGTCATAGCTTCCATCTGGTTGGAGCCAGAAAAACCCAGGGTGGTAGGGTGGTGCAAGGGAGAACTATTTTTCTATGTTATATAGGTTGGTGCCTATGTGACTGGAAGTTTGTTCTTCCATATAGTAGGTGTTGGAACACTCAGGGAGTTGGTGCTTCCTTCTAGTGGGTGCTAGAGAAACTATAAATTTGGTGGTCTCAACAAGATGCAACTTGTAAAATAGAGGTGGAAGCCTCACAATGAGTTGGTGCTCATAGAATGATATTGTACATAATATAAAGATTACTTATCATATCAAGAAGAAGAGGTTTTCACCCTTTATGGGTTTCCTTAGGAATATCTATCTCTATGTTCTTTGTGTGTGTGATTGATGTTGAATACTCTATTTCTTACTTCCCTGCATTATTGTGATCATCATTGAGTATTCTGTAATGAATTAAAATGGTCATAATTGTTTAAGCATAGTAGCAACTGATTCACCCCCCCCCTCTTAGTTGTCTAACAATTGGTATCAGAGCCATTTCCTTTTATCTAAGGGTATATCCTAGATCTTAAACATGAATATCCATGAAGGAACTTCAACCAATAAGGCCCCCCTATTCAATGGAACAAAATTTTCCTTCTGGAAAGTTAGGATGAGAACCTACATAATGGCTTTAGGTGCAAATCTCTGGGATGTGGTAGAGACTGGTTATGTAAAGACAGTTGTACTAGCTTCTAAGGATGATAAGGTAGAATTTAGCTTCAATGCTAAGGCTATGAATGCTATTCTAAGTGGGCTCGTAGAAGAAAAAATTGTAAAAGTTATGCACTTAGTATCTGCCAAAGATATGTGGGACAAAATCATTAGAAGCTATGAAGGTAATGAGAAGGTAAAGGATGCCAAGCTTCAAACCTACAGATTACAGTTTGAACATATAAAGTTTAAAGAGGATGAAACTGTTGGGAAGTACTTTATGAGAGTTGAAGAGCTATTAAATGCAATGAAATGACTTGGTGAAAAAATTGAGGAAGCCTTGTTAGTTCAGAAAATCTTGAGATATCTACCACATAGGTTCAACCCAAAGGTCTCTGCTATAGAAGAACTTAATGATCTCAAAGCTCTACATTTTGATCAAATTCTAGGAACGTTGACTGCAGATGAAATGAGGATAGGTAAAGATAAATCCACCTCTAGAGAAGCATCATTTAAAGCAGATAAGAATTAGGATTTTGAGCCTGATGAAATTGAAGAAAAATTTGTGATAAGACTAAAGAAAGGATTAGGCAAGTACCAGGGCAAGTTTCCCTTCAAATATTTTAACTGTGGAAAGATAGGTCACTTTGCATATAAATATCCACACAAGAAGAAGGAACATAATGATGAAGGTGAAGAGAGGTATAAATCCAAGAGATTTGGTAAAAATAAAAGTTTTTGTGTAAACAATGATGACTCTTCAGGAGACACAGATAGTGATTCTGATTGTGAAGATAAGGTCAATGAATTTATGCTTATGTCCAAACAGGATTATGATAATAAAATCATAGGAAGTGATGTTAATGATGAAGAAGTTGTGGTTGATTTGGAAGGAGAACTGATCAGTTCTTTATAAGAGATTGACAGACTCATACTTAAGAAGAGAAAAAAAAAGCAATTGTTGATGCAGTTTGAAAAGAATGGTAAAGAACCAAGTGAATATTTTGTTTTGTTAAAAGTAGAATTAGAATAGGCAAATGAAATAGAGGAAATTATGAAACAACAGTTATCAGAGAAGTCAAGATGTGAAGTCTTGGAAGAAGAGGTAGTAAAAACCAGAAAAGAGATGGAGAAGTTTAAAACATTGTATCTCCAAAATATTCCAAGCATTAAAGCCTCAGAAGGATTATCCACCATTCTAAATCAACAAAGGAATCCAAATTTGAAAACTAGTTTGGGTTATGAAGAAGGATCAAGTAGTGGTCATCCAAGCAAGAAAGAATCCATCAAGTTTGTCAAATCTACATCCATTGACAACAACAAATATGGACAAACAAAGGAAGATAATCAACTACCAATGAAGAGTGAAAGGAAAAGTACCAGAACTAAATCTGTAGAACAAAGAAATAATACAACCTCTGCTCAAAGAAATCATCTACATGGAAGAAATTGACCTGCTCAAAGAAGACAACCATTTTCTAGGCACAAAGGATTTTTTTATGGATATTGTTTTTTTTGGTTCTAACTTTGGTAAAAAAACTATAAACTGTCCTTTAAGATTTATATATGATCAATCAAGACACTCAAGGAATAGATATATGCCACAACAAAGAATGAGACAGCCAAGTAACAAACAACCACAGTCTCCAAATCATGTAATGGCTAGGAAAAGGACATAGGTTAAGCATAACAATCGTTATGATACTTTATTTAATGAACCAGAATGTTACACCTGCCATAATTATGGACACAAAGATGTAGACCGTCGCTTAAGGAACTATGAGCCATATTTGAATCCCTCTACAGAAAATGTCAAGGTTTGGAAGAAGAAATAAAATGACAAGTGTTGATTAGTGTTTTCATCTCAAAGACAAAAGAACCCCTGGTATATTGACAATGATTGCTCTAAACATATGATGGGAGACAAAAGTAAGTTTATGTCTCTAAGTGAAAGAAAATAAGGAAATGTAACTTTTGGAAATGATGCTCTAGGTAAAATCAAGGGTAAAGAGATGGTAAGTTTGAGTAATGGTAAAGAAAATCCTAGGATGTTCTACTTGTAGATGGGTTGAAACATAATTTTCTCAGTGTAAGTCAAATGTGTGACAGAGGATGTGAAGTGGTGTTCACTTCAAAAGATTGTAAGATAAAGTTTGTAAATTCAAGACAAGTGGTGGCTAAAGGCATAAGGACAGATAATAATGTATATGTGTTGAAAGACGATAAAAAGGAGTGTCATCTAAGCAAACATTATGAAAACCGGTTATGGCATATGAGACTTGGACATCTAAACATTGACCACTTAATCAAGCTCAAAAATCTTGAGGCAGTAAAAGATATTCCAAGAATATCAAAGCCACAAGATTATGTGTGTAAACCCTGCCAAGTAGGAAAGCTAACCAGGACACAATTTAAGTCCAAAGCTCTACTTCAATAGAGAAACCACTCCAATTAGTTCATATGGATTTATGTGGACCATTAAGACAAGGAGGAACATGGAAGGAAAACTACTTCATGTTGATCATTGATGCTTACTCCAGACTCACTTGGGTTTCTTTTCTAAAGGAAAAAGCTGAAGCCTTTGAGAAATTTAAAATATTTAAGGCTTTAACTAAGAATCAAACATGAAATCGGTTAAAGGAAGTAATATCAAACAAAGGAGGAGAATTTATGTCAAGTGATTTTAAGGAATTTTGTGATAAAAATAGGATCGAGAGAGAATACACAATCCCGAGAACTCCACAACAAAATGGAGTAGTTGAGAGGCAAAACATAACAGTTCAGCAAATGGTCAGGTCAATGATGAATGAGAAGAACATTGGTCAAACCTACTAGGTAGAAGAAATATGCACAACAGTCCATGTTCTTAACAAATCCCACCTCAGAACACACAGTGAAAAGAAACTTTATGAACTATGGTATGGAAGACCTTCTTCAATCAAACACTTCAAAGTATTTGGGAGTAAGTTCTACATAAAGAATAATAATGAAAACCTTGGAAAGTATGATGACAGGGATGATGAAGGCCTCTTCTTAGGATATTCTACCAATAGTAAAGGATATAGATGATTTAATAAAAGATTGCATAAATTAGTTGATTGCATTGATTTAAAGGTTGATGAAGGAGTCCCAGTAAGATAGGTGTGCAATACCGAGTCTTCTACGGAGGACATAGCTGAAGTTGAAGTTGAACAGGTCCAAGAATCATAAAATGAAGACTCTGAGTCATATGAAGATACAAATACTCATGCATAATCAAATCATCAGACAACATCAAATCCTTTCTCCAGAATTACCCAAAATAATCATCCTGCAAGTCAGATAATTGGTGAGAAAGACAAAGGTGTACAAACCAGGAGAAGGATAATCAAAGACACCAAGAAATCACATATAGCCTTCATATCCATGGTGGAACCCAAGAACTTTAATGAATCCAGTAAAGACGTTAATTGGTTAAAATCAATGAATGAGGAACAAGACCAGATTGAAAAGAATGACACTTGGGAACTTGTTCCTAGGCCAACAGCTAAAAATGTAATAGGATCAAAATGGGTCTCCAAAAATAAGATGAATGAGCAAGGAAATATTGTATGAAATAAAGCTAGATTGGTCTATAAAGAATATGCTCAAATAGAAGGACTGGATTTTGATGAAACATTTGTGCTCGTAGCAATATTAAAAGATATTATAATGTTTCTTGCCTATGCTTGTCATAAACAGTTTAAAGTCTATCAAATGGACATTAAGTCAACTTTTCTAAATGGAGATCTAAAAGAAGAAGTCTATATGGAACAACTAGAGGGTTTCCAACTATCAGATAACCCTAACTTTGTCTGCAAGCTGAAGAAAGCCTTATATGGGTTGAAACAAGCTCCTCGTGCCTGGTACTACATACTGGATACATATCTTCAAGACATAGGGTTCAAGAGAGGAAAAATTGACAACAATATATATATATATATATATATATATATATATCAAAACATAGGGTAATGATTTGCTCATTGTGTTGGTCTATGTAGATGACATCATCTTCGGTAGTAATAATGCTTCATTGGTACAATGGTTTGCTTCTACCATGCAGTCTGAGTTTGAAATGTCTATGATAGGGGAACTGTCATTTTTTCTTAATATGAAAATTACTCAGAGGTTTGTAGGAATATTTCTTTCTCATGAAAAATATCTACGAGAAATGTTGAAAAGATTTCAAATGGAAGATTCTAAACCTATGAGCACACCTATGGTCACTGGATGTAAGTTAAGCAAGGATGATGACTCACCTGATGTTGATAAGAGTTCATATAGGTATATGATAGAAAGTCTATTGTACATCACAACATCCCGTCTAGACATAATGCATGTTGTTGGAATGGTAGGAAGGTATCAGTCTGCACCTAAACAGAGTCATTTGTTAGCTGTCAAAAGAATATTCATATACTTGAAAATAACAATGAACTATGGTCTATGGTACCCTAGGAATCATAATTTTCAGCTATCAGTCTATTCATATGCTGATTAGGCTAAGTGCGTGGATGAAAGGAAAAGCACGAGTGGAGTTGCATTCTTCTTAGGAGATTCTGTTGTAGCATGGTTGAGCAAGAAGCAAGTTTCCATTTCCTTATCATCTAAAAAAGTTGAATACATTGCAGCTGGCACTTGATGTACACAAGTATTGTGGATGATTCAAACACTTGCAAACTTGGAGGTAAAATATACTACACTGATCCCAATTCATTGTGATAATACCAGTGCAATTAATGTTTCAAAGAATCTTGTCTTTCACTCCAAGACGAAGCATATACCCATCAAGTATCACTTCTTGAGGGAACATGTAACCAAATATGTGGTTTCTTTGCATTATATTCCATCCAAAGATCATATTGTTGATATCTTCACTAAACTGCTTGCAAAAGCTCAGTTTGATTATCTACGCCAGAAGTTGGGCGTGACCCTGTTATCAAGTTAAAATAGTCTATCTGCTTAGGGGGAGAGTTCTCATAGTATATCTAATCAACATGAGTATGTGTTGGTTGAATATATGATACCTCCAAAAAGTACTTCAACAACTCAGGGGGAGCATGTTTTCTTTGAAATTGATGTCAAAGGGGGAGAAAAGGTGTGGATGCTATAGTTGGAGGTCTAAGTAGAATAGTGCAACCATTTAGGGTTTCCATCAATGCCAAAGGGGGATATTGTTGGCATGTTTATAGGAAGAGTGTGTTTTTCATTGATGGCAAGAACAACAGTGACGATGACATGTTTTCAGGAAAGAACAACAACAATGATGGTATGATTACAGGTAGAAAGTGCCAGGCGGGCACCATAAGTCTTTTCGAAAGATGCAGAAGAGCAAGCCCAAGATGCTCAGAAGAGATAGTGTAGAGTTGCATGCATAGCGCAAGCGTATGCTAGGTCTAAGGTTAACTTCATTTCCAAATCTCAGGAGAGATAACATTTAGAGACACGCAGATGAGATCCCATACATCAAGGCTCAAAGAAGGATCATAGGTCATGGCCTTTGACACTTAGAGATTTGAGAAAGAAAAAGCTGAGGAGGCGGAGAGAAAATGACTGTTGGATCGAGCACTATGAATGATCTGGGCCATCAGATCAAAGTCCAGATAGGATAAGAGAGAATATTTGAAGTCCGAGTTCACGATTTCATCACAACCATTGGAGTACATAGGGCTATAGGTCGTCAATCTGGAGCAGGTTTCAGAAAATCAAGAGTCGAGAGAAGGGAGGTGAGTAGTCATCCAACTCCACAAAATGTGAAGTTGCGATGATATCTGAGCCATTGGATATAGAGGAAAATTTAAAGGCATAGCTGCAAGAACTCATAGAGTCTGAGTTCATGAAGAGGAGATATCGACCATTGGATCGAGGAATAATCTAGGCCATCAAATCCAAGAGAAGAAAATGTGCCACGTGGGGAGATCCACGTCAGTAAGGACAAGTTATGGACCACGTCAGCAAGAGAATGTCAGCAAGGACCACGTCAGACAAGAACTCATGAAATCCCAAAATGAAGAAGGTGATCACGACCATTAAGTCATGGGAAATCACAGACCGTTGATATGAGGTGCTTGAAGTCGAGAGTTCAGGAATCGAAAGAAGGGAGGTTCTCTAACCTCCAACATCATGATTCATGAAGTCCAAAGTGCTTGAATGTTTGGCCCATGGTCATAGCCATGGTCACCTCAATGAAGGAGCTAGCATGTTGCTAAGCTCCACCTCGGAGTTTTGTGAGTTGGGAGTTTCCATGCAACTCATAGCAGGAAATTGTGATACACGAAGTCATGAAGTGCCCAGGAGTTTAAGCCTGGGGTCAGAGATGGAGGTCACATCCTCAAAGGATTAAGGGAGGAACTAGCATGTCATTAGGCTCCACATTAGAGATCATCGAGATCATGAAGCACCCTTTTGATTAGTGAGCGGTCATAGCCAACGATCACGTGGAGAGAGAATAGAGGAAGGATTTGGCGTTTCTAGGCTCCACCTCAGATTTTCATGAGTTGGGAAAATTGGAGAAACTCGTAGCTGAATATATGATGGAAGAAGTTGCGAAGTTCCTTTTAGATAGGCGTCTGATCACATCTTGTGGTCATGTGAAAGGAAGGGGCTTACCCAAAAAATCTAGCGCCCACTGTGAAGTTTTCTCAGGAAAGGAAAAGGCACCAAAGGCATGAGTGCGTAGAGGTTCTCTGGGTAACTTACAGAAACCACTGATTGTTTCTGCTAGTGAATTTGAAGGAGATTCAGGAGGATCACCAGAGGAGCTGAAGAGTTTCGAGGTAACTTCCAGTGGAATGAAGACTCATCATAGAATCGATTGACAGATGAAAAATGTCGAAGATTTCAACTACCAGAGAAGCCAAAGAATATTTGGACAACGGGAACTGATGATGAACAATTACAGCATGACCACCAGAGAAGATGAAGATTTCAATTGATGATTAATTAGAGGACTTGGCATGTGAATGACATGCAGAATAGAGAAGAGAGGAAACACTCTTTGATAGTTTCTGCATGCGGGAAGAAGGTGGTTATGCAAAGGACTAGGAGAGTATATAAGAGGTGCAATGCATAGAATGAAGGAGGGCAACAGAGTGTGAAATACAACAAAAAATTTGAACAAAGAGGTTGGTATGCGTGGAGGAGGACACTGATGCAGGAAGAGTAGAGCAATGTAGCAGAACAATGATGCAACTGGTAAGCTATTGATTAATACTATATAACTATAATAGATTCCAGCAAGAAATGTTTATATTTCAGGGTGGTAGGGAGGTGCTAGGGAGGAATTTTTTCCTCATAGTTTCAAGTGGGTTCTTGAACACAGGGATTCCTAGCTTCCATCTGGTTGCAACCAAAAAAACCCAGGGTGGTAGGGTGGTGCAAGGGAGAACTATTGTTCTCTGTTATACATGTTGGTACTTGTGTGAATGGAAATTTTTTCTTCCATCCAGTAGGTGTTGGAACACTCAGGGAGTTGGTGCTTCCCTCTAGTGGGTGCTAGAGAAACCATAGAGTTGGTGCTCTCAGCAAGTTGCAGCTTTTAAAATAGAGGTGGTAGACTCACAATGAGTTGGTGCTCATAGAATGATAATGTATAGAAAATAAAGACTACTTATCATATCAAGAAGAAGAGGTTTTTACCCTTTATGGGTTTCCTTAGGAATATTTGTCTCTGTGTGCTTCATGTGTGGGATTGATGTTGAATACTCTATTACTTACTTCCCTGCATTATTGTGATCATCATTGAGTATTCTATAATGAATTAAAATGGTCATAGTTTTTTAAGCATAGTAACAACTGATTCACCCTCCCCTCTTAGTTGTCTAACACTATAAGTCTCTGATATACGAGTGGGGTACAACTGTAGTACTCATCACAATATCTCAGGGAACTAACTAAGGAGGCGAGAACGTTCCCTTAGCTGTACTACTTGACTACCCTAGTACTAGAGAGTATCTTCCCGAGTTTTGTTATTGGTGGCACTATAACAGTCAGGAGGGAAATCAATTTATCTACAGAGTGTTTTAGGAGATCTAGGGCGATCCATATATAGGTGTTGTTTGATGTGCTACCACGCGAAGGGGTACCAACATGGGTTACAAGGGTGGCCAACATATGTGCTCTTGAGTACCTCTTTTATTTCTTGCATGTATTACTTCCTGACTATGGGTTTATGTGCATAACAACATATCTCTGTAGCTTTAAGACGCCATAATACATCTCTACCCTGAAAAAAATTAACCCACAATTGTTTGCTGAGGAAATTGATTTGATACCACTTGTAGTATTCCAGATATATAATAGTATGCAAAACATAAATATTTTAACTAGAAATGGAAGAACAACAATGATATAACCAGGACAATACCAGAATAATACCAGAAAGAGCACCTTGATTAATGATATAAATGCTCAGTTTCCTCTTCGAGGGGACAACCTCCAGCAGAGAATAGCTCTATTACAATAATATCCAAGAATTTTTTTATCATACCCTCTACTCTTATTTATACTAAATCTATCTATCAAACAGGACAATCTAGAGGAATATCCTTTTAGAAGCAGAAGCTTCTATTAGGTCTTCTTACAATTGACTTATTCCTTCTTATTGCTAGGCATTATTAATATTGAACTTTATTACATGGAAATATATTATTCTACCCAATTGAGGGGTTAGGTAGGTTAGGTCCCTAACATACACAATGGGGAAAAGGGGTCTTTGGTGGAGATTTCAATGTAGCCATTGAATTTTGTTGTATATAAGATGTCATATAAGGAAACATATCACCACACAATCAAACTAATCCACCAAAATAAGTTGTGAAACCTCTATGGAATCATTAGTAAAGTAGAGTGGGATATATAATGTGGACCTAGGAGTGTACATTTCATAAAAGGATTTGAGAGGTGTCTCTCTTAAAAAACAAATGGATATAGGTTTCTTAGAGTCACAATTAATCATTGTTCGATGCTAAGTAGGCCTTGTTCACCAACTGAAATATCCAATATAAAAATACTAATCCCTGGAATATGAAGAAATATCCAAATAAGGTGGAGTCAATACCAAGAGACTCATCCTCTGAATTTGGTACAACCTTATTTGCAAAATCTCTATGAGGATCTGAAGAGAACTAGATAAGTAGAAGGAGAAAAATGCCAAGCATAAAAAAGGTTGAATAAATAAGAGGAAGTTCATACCCATTTTGGTACCATGTTGAGGTAATAAGAGAGTGTGAAGGATCAAATGGAGTCACTAACAAAACCTAAATTGATATGAACCATAAGAGAAGAGAAGATGAATCATAAACAAGATAAAAACAAGATATGATGCTTATGGGCTAAGTAATCAATCACTATGATCAATATGATAAGATGATACAAATGACAACTTGGGTGGTGTATTTATACACAACTAAAGTGAGGTGTCCCTTCAAGAGGGGGTTATGGGCTCCCATAACAAGGGCACACATCCAAAGAGAGTGACTAGGATGATCTAGTGAAATATATAAACAACATGCTTAGCAATAAATGATTACATGTGAAGATTACCATCACTCCAATAACTTCAACCTCCTCATTTACAAAAATAAATTATTGCATTGTTGCACTTATAGTTAATGTTTTCCACCCTTGAAATACCTTGCCCTAGTTACACTCGTGCAACACTAATACTATTCAAGGAGATTAGGTGGACAATGTCTTGAACCAAGCTAGCTATTGTATTAATTCATAATTACTGAATATGAAAAAATTCACAATGATTACCATATATTCATTTATCATGGATATTTAAATATGAATATTGAAATCTTCACACACCAAGTGTTTGATTAATATACCTAAAAATAAACCATCGAGATTGTTATTAAATGGTCAAGATACAACGAATACTTTCATTAAATGATTAAGAGACCATGAAGTCTATTTCATTAAATGATCAATAATCTATTTTTTTCTTTGTTTCTTAGGGATACTATTTTCTACACCATTCAATTATTTTGCAAACATCCTTTTGGTTAATTCCATTACACAAGGTAGGGTTGGGACTCATTATAAGGTAGGTGGTTTTGAAATTGAAATTATCAAATATACTAATTATAAAAAATGGTTCAATATCAAGTTTGGAAACCCTTCTAAAACACAAGATCGATGGCCCACCATATTTTACCTATTTGCTTCTAAGAGAATTTTCCAAATGGGATCAATGGTACACCATTGTTTTCCTATTTTCCTTTCATAGCATTTCCTATTGTTTTCCTATTTTCCTCACTTCATCATAATTTAATTTAGACGTTCCATTTCTCGTTGAATATGCTCAATTTAGTTTGTAGGAAACTTGATCAATTGTAAGCAAGTCAATTTGTTTGACTGACTTGCATTGCAAGTTCAGGAAAATAACATTTTGAAGCCTCCATAGATATGAGTTACCCTTCTAGGGTCTACTTTAAATTATACACCACTGAGAGTTCCATCCCTCCTTAATCCTAGTTTGTTGTCCATCTTGATAGTGAATAATTAATGCTTGTGAAGCATGATCTCTTATGGAAATATAGCATAATTAATGTTCTTTGTGAGCTTATTTTGTTTAGATAAGACACATGATAATTAATGAATGTGCCTTCCTTTACACTAAAACTTTGCACAAGATAAGAGGTTTTTTTCCTAAGAGACTATGTTGCAGAGAAATGGAATTCCTTTTTTGGTGTTGTGAAGGATGGGAGGGAAGCGTTCTTGTTGGTGAAAGGTTCATTGTGAACCCTAGAAAAGATTCCATTGTGAGAAATTGAGGTAGATTTCTTGTTTATTTATTTTATAAGCACTGTGGGATGGGCTATGTGTGTGAACTAGAAACAATAGCTATATATTTTCCCTTGTATTCTCACAACCTTGGCTTGGTGGTGGCATCTACAATAAATTCCTATGGCTAGGAAGAAAATCGCTTGTTTGTAGCCAATTGGAGGTTAAATTTACAAAAATGATTATTTAATCTTAATACATGTTTCTTTTTATGTTATGCAATCCATTGGTTGTAAAATGAATGCAATTGGAATTTAGATGCATGTGAACTTTTTTCATGTGACAAGGGTTGGGACAAAAAATAGTGTTTTTTCTTATTGTGAATGTTTTTTGGGCTAAGAAGCCATATACAAGGCCCTAAACTATAAGACATGCTTTGTAGAAAGGAAGTCTTTTCCCAAGGGTGGAATACAATCCAAATTTGAAGGAGTAGGTGTAAAAATGATGGCCCTTATGTCCCAATCCCTAGTTTAAGGCTATAAATCATGTAGTGTTCCCTTAATCCATATATTTAGAGCCTAATTGTGGATCTACATGGCCTATTTTTCGAGTTACAAGGATTTATTGTATCTTTAGGGACTAAAAGGTATCCATATGTCCTAATTAAGGATATTTGTGGCCTAGTTATGGATCTACAATAGATGATTAGGTATATATAAATAATAATTAGGGAATTAAAGGGCCTTGCTTGTTTTCCTCCTAGTTTTCTTTGGGATTCTTTCTTCTTCTACTTCATCCCCCTATTATTGTTGGTGTGCCTTGTGAGGGTCTTTTTCTTCCTTGTAGGCTTGATTTCCAACTATCTTGATAACTTAATAAATATCCCTTGTGTTTGGCCATAAGAAAATGTAAAGATGGTGAGAAAATAGTGAGGAATGTATGAGTGGAAGAAAGGTTTCGTGAACTCTCTAATGGAATTATAAAATCTTAAGTTTACTCTTTTTTTTTTTAAATGCATCCCCATGGCTTATTTTAATAGTTGGATAATAGAGTATAAACCTTGAAGTAATTTCCATGTGAACTCCCTTCATGTATTAATGCAATTTCATAAACTTAGTGTGCATTATGGAGGACTAAGTCATTGGCATTTATGAAGACCAAGGTCTAAACAAGTCCAAACATACCCACTATATTTCCTAAATAAGAATGCACACATTTATGAGTTGTGAGCTAACCAAATTTTGAATTAAAGAGAGCCATGCAATTTTCGAAGATTTTACCATGCAACACACCTAGAAAATATAAGATAAATTCCATCATCCATAAAATGGTCAACTAATGGTTTTGAATAGATTTTTTGAGGTACAAAAATACCATAGCATGATGTGATGGGGTGCATGATGTATATAATACATGAATTGATGATGTTTCCATGTATGACTAATTGAATGTAATAGGTGAGGAAAATTAAGGTGATAGTGATTTGCCCATGATGTGTGAGGTTAGGAGAAAATCATATAATCTAAATACATCATGTTTTTATCACCCAAATGTCATGAAAACACAATGTTGAGAGTGAGAAGAGAAGCCAAGTAGAAAGGGTTGTCTAAAAACTAGTAATGGATAACACTTGCAAAACAAAAAACCACAATGTGGGGTATCAATGAGGTGGGCATACCCATGCTCATGAAGATGTCTCAACAAAGTTCAATATAGGATCATGGGAATATGGGGATAGATCAAATACATATCAATATTTAATTATACATCATGCCTAAACACATGTTAAGGGACAATGGAACCAATGGGGGTGAAAAATTAGAACAACTGAGGCCTGATTATAATAGAGAGGGCTTGAGATATGAAAAGAGTTGACCTGAGCAAAACTTAAATTAGTGGATCAAAATAACTATTGAATAGAGCCAATCAAATTCAAGGAATTGGAACTATACTTGGATGAATATAACCGACACCTAGTGCAACATGTAGAAAGATACCTAAAATGTTACTCACACTTGGGGGCTCAATAAATACTTGAAAGAGCCATACATGTTCAATGGTATTCAAGTAAAACTAGGATACATGAACTATTAATGTGTATGAATTTCAATCATGTGATGATGAGTTGGAATTGAGCATGTGAGAAACTACCAAGTCAATGATAAATGTTGACTCTCCTTGCCTAGTTCAAGGCTACCTGTTAATGATATAAAGGGGTATGGAATACATAAGACCTCTAAACCAATCCTTTAGAATAAATATGTTGAAGTCCGTAGGTAGAGGTCCGCTAGAGACAAGAAATGATACACCCTATAGAAACTAACATGAGGTGAAACATATCATGAATCAAATGTAGCTGACTAAGAGGGACAATAATAAATGATGAGGTCACCGAGAAAGGGACTCAAGCATTTCCTTGGGAAAATCATAACAAACAAGGATGATTTGGGTAGTGACTATGAACCACAAAGAGATATGGTCAACAATAAGAAATAAACTTTTGATTATAAATTCAAGTGTAAATATGATTAAAGACCATAAAATAAAAATCGAGATTACAATGGTCATATATAGGTGCAAGAAAATAATGGATGAATATAGATACATTGCAAGAAAATAGATAGGTGCCATGAATGAGTGCAACCAAGTGGCTTGATCCTATATAAGTGAAATGAATGATGGTAAATGGAATTTGTGACCATGGGTGGGGTACTAATGGAAATATCCTTGGGGGATTATTGAATAGAGATATAACATAAAAATGGTCTTCAAGGTATGGAGGAGGTGAAAAGACAATGACACGTGATGAATCATACCCTATCATATACCAATTTGATACAAATCGCTTGTGAGTCCTTATAAAAAAACAACAAAATGAGAAGGAAGCATTCGGATCTCTTTGGGATGTAGACTATATGGACTCCTAATCCTAATGGGGAAACAATGGCATGGATTCCAACATGCAGTAGGGTGCTAACTTGGGGAAACCCATGTAGGTAGCATACTACCACCGAGCAAGGGAGAAATGCAATATGGATTGCATAAAACTGTTTCTCAAGTAGAGTGGGTCCTAATGACATATTTAGAGAATTAAAAAAAATAAAAAAATAAAAAAATAAAAAAATGCAACATATACATGGGTATTGTTCTACCTATATGATAGTTTGAATAAGTATACTTAAAAGTGTGTCCATGATCCTAATGAAGAAATAAAAGTAGAAAATAAAAAGAATGGGTACTAGGTGGAGCACTTTCACACATGAAACCAATATCACACATATGAGTTATTATGAAAATAACATTAATGGTAAAGAAAACAAAAAAAGGTGAGCTCTTAAAATAAAAAAAAGAACTTGATGGAAAAAATGGCTTTGAGATGAAGTACTTAATCATAAGAAATAAATGGCAACATGTTGAAGTTTTTGGGACAACGAATTCAATGGTGGGGACATCACTAAACTAAGAGATTGTGAGAACCCATAAGAGAAAAGAGAAAAAATAGGGTTAAATTATTAATAGGGCTTGGAATGAAATTTGAAAATCATTTGTGCATTTCTGGTTTCATGGATCATATATATATATATTATATTATATTAAATAGTGTATATTGATTATATATTAACTATATTGAAAAAAAAACATAAAAAAAAAAAATTCAAACAAATAATCGTGCTCGCTCCCATATAGTAGAGAGAAACCTCACCATTCCAAGACTAGGTTCCCATCTAGCAGAGAAAAACCCCACCCATTCCAAGACTAGGTGCATGAGAGAAGCTCCCGTTTGGACAACAATAGTGCATCTTCGATTTGGACATTGAAAGAGGTAGAGGAGCCCTATCTGGTAAAACCCATGTAAGAGTGGAGATATTCAAGGGTCACAACTTCCATTTGGACATAGAAAGAGGCAGAGGATCCCTATCTGACCAAACCTGTGGAGTGGATATATTCAAGGGTTGGCATCATGCCATAGAAATTGGTAATGGGTCTTCAATCTCTGAGTTTTTTACTAATTAGTCAATGGTTATGAGTTATTTTCTTTGTTGTTTACCAGGGTGTTATCGAACTAATCAGTAGGTGTGGACACTAACCGATCTCCCTAGATCCACCTAGATCTAGAATAAAACACATCAGAGCATGACACTTTCCTTAAGTTTTAAATATTGAATTTACTAACTAAAGAGGGATAGGTGACATACCGTTTAAATGTCGCTTCCTCTCACCATCGACATCCTAGCTCCATTCCAACACTCATACAATGATGAACCTATAAAAGAATGCAACCAACCAAAGTGATAGCAATAGCATAAACTCGATATAAACCTATGTATGTATAATGTGATCAAGGAATCATACAATAAAACACAACAATTTTTATAGGAAAGAATCGTATTACTGTATCATATTAAATGTGAAAGAGAGATTACAACCATGGCCTTGATGTCGTAAGGTCCCTTCCAACTGTCCTTCATTCCCCACACACTTTCACTCCAATAATTTTG
Organism: Picea engelmannii; assembly: GCA_009831015.1. Lineage (NCBI taxonomy): Eukaryota > Viridiplantae > Streptophyta > Pinopsida > Pinales > Pinaceae > Picea > Picea engelmannii. The sequence continues at coordinate 906,440 of ML781475.1, read as the reverse complement.
AGAGCACAGATCTGATAATATTCACAATCTATCTTGACAAAGCAAATCTCAAAGGCACTCTAATCCAAGCTAATCCCAAAATCTCCAAAGCCAACCAAAGCTAACTTTCTCCATGATAAATCCTCTCCTTTTATAAGTTGAAGAGGATAAGGTGAGGAGGTTAGGATGATCCCACTAAATCATGAAAGTGAGTAAGATCCAAACCATTCGGATGCCACCTCACCATAGAAGTTTCTCCTTCTAGAAGATTCGAGAAAACGCTTGTTTTTCCCATGTGTAGGCATTCTCGCACCCTGCCTATAGAGCAACCTGCGAACATCTCTCACCCTAGCTATGGTGCAACCTGCGAGAATCAGGAATTCTCGCACCTTGCCTATATAGCAACCTGTGAACTTCCTTTTTTGCAAGGTTTTTACAAGGGAAAATGCAACTTCTTTTCTCAGGAAAAGTTCTTCTCCCTTCTCTCTTCAAGAAATCAAGCCACTGACCACTCTGAAGGCAACAAATAGGTTTACATCACTAACGGTCATAGGGATGATGAAAATAATGTGTAACAGAGAGCCCCCCAAAGTATGAAGTTAGAACAGAGTGATAGCTAAAATGCTTTGTCGAGTGTGTGTAGGGAACAATAAACAATTGGTCGGAAACCTGCCAACAAACAAGGAAATACAATACAATAATATATCATCACTGAGGTAGGGATTCCCATACTCAGAATATAAATGACTCAAAGCATAAATGCTGACATGCGAAGATCCATGTCAAGTAAGACAGGTCATGGCCACCAAACATACACTGTGGATCCATGCCAATATGACTCAAATCTTATCATAGCCACCAAAAATACATTATGGATCTATGTGTTAAAGAATCAAATTTGAACATAGACACCAGACATACAATGTGGATCTATGCAACAGTACACTGAATATACTCCAACGCAACCTGGATTTGTCAAAAAAATATCCAGGGTCTTCATCTCTATCACTCTATAGTACGAATCTAACCATGCGAATACATGTGTTGAAGTTGAACATGGTAGAAACCACTTGATTACCGGTCATTAGTGTATACCATTAACAAGTGCGAGGGAAATCACCATTAATGTCAATGATTCCCAAGGTACTCTGGTACAATCCAATGAATGTGAATCAATGAGATGAGGTTGAACACTCGACGAAATCTCTCGATTAGGGGTCGATAATGAAAACCCACTGTCGAAAGCGAGGAAACTTGCCATTGAGGCATGCAAGTTCCAAGGTACCAATTAGTTTCTAAGTCTAATTCCTGGATAATGAGTTGAAGTCGACAAGAAAAGACTCGTCACAGGAGGGCCTTAATGTATCCCACATCAATGACATGAAACAAGTAACAAGATTTGATGTAGATCAGAGTAACAAGTGATTCAGGACTGACTTAGGGATGGTCGACGCAATAGAAGGCTTAAAGACTGCAAAAATGACTGATGCAATAGAAGGCTTTTCAGGTTGAACTTCTCTTTGAACATATCGACGACACGACAACTGTATTGGAAACACTGACTCAACAACAGGGATCACAAACCAATTTGTAATCTTATAGGAGTATGATCAAGAGACAAGTGGATTTTCCAACCTATACAAAAGGCGAGTGAAAGGGTGTCATGTTAAAAAATGACTCTTCCATGGAATACAGGTTTAGACACAATTCATTCCAAATTTTCCCCCCACCATTTCTAGTGAGTACCTCTTTATTTTTACGTAAGCTTGAGGAGGATAACATATGCTTGTAAATGTAAGATCATCCTTCGGATGAGTCCCTCAGAGTATGTTTAACGAACTCTAATAAGGAGTGGTTTGATCCCATATGGGCCTTTCGATGTTTTTTTAATGAGTCCAAAGATAGAAAACTCGAAGGTTTTTCATGATTATAGAGTCTGGAAAAACACTTAAAAGAGAACTCTCGTAGTTCCTTTTTCGTAAAATAGTCTGATGAGACCGAAAAAAGAGATAAATTATCGCCCAATAGACTCTTATTTCAAATACTTTAATGAGTGTGAAAATAACAAGGTCGCTTGGCTATCTTTTCATGTTTAGAGAGTCTGAAAAGAGCTTAAAGAGGACTCCAAGGGGGTTCCTTTTTCATATAACTTTGTTGAGTCCGAAAAAGTGATAAAAGTATACTCGATTTCATTCTCATGTATTTACGAGCATGAGAAAGAACAAAGACTAAGCTCGGTAACTTATTCTCATGTATTTACGAGCATGAGAAGGAAAAAAGACTAAGCTCGGGATTGTTTTCATTTTTATGCAAGCTTTAAAACAAAACAAAACTATGCTTGGAATAGATTTTAATTTTTACACAAGCTTAAAAACTAAACAAAACTATGCTTGGACCTGGTTTCATTTTTTACACAAGATTGAACCAGAGGAAATTATGCTTGAGGTAAGTGGTTTCATTTTTGCACAAGCTTGAACCATAGCAAACTATGCTTGAACTTCCCAATGCATTATATACGAATTCACATGGTTGGTACTTAGCCCCCAGCTTAAGAATCTAGCAACTCAACTTCAGCATGAAGTCTAGAGGCTGAGGCAAATGCCCCCCAAGCTTCATTTCATCCAACTGCAAAGGAGAATGAAATGAAGCTTCAAATACTATATGAAGGACTTGACTCAAATAGAGAGGGGGAAAACTATTTCATTTTTTAATGAGTTTGACATGGAAACAAGAACTATGCTCGTAACCTCTATTTCATTTTTTAACAAGGTTTCCACAGGGACGAAAAAATATCCTCAGAAGTGGTTTCATTTTTTAATGAGCTTGAAATCAAAAACCCATGCTCAAAGACCTCTGTTTCATTTTTTAACGAGGTTGCCTCAGAGATGCAAAAACTATCCTCGAAGTCTTGTTGATCATGGATACCAAGAGGACAATGCTCAGGAAGGAGACCATGTCAAGGAATAAAACTCGGTCATGGCTTCCAAGAGGTCTTCACTAGAAGGAAGAAAAACACTCTAGAAGGACACCATGTCGAGGGTCGCAACAAGAGTAAAGAGATCAAGCTCTAGCAATCCTATCGAAGAGATCATCGTGTCAACTACTAGATCTAAGTCATCAGAAGTTGAATTCATCGGAGACAACACCACATAATTGACCTGTGGCAGGGGCGATACTGTTTGCATATAAGAACCATTCAGGGAGGTAATCCAGGTGGGGTCAATGAATGATATTTGATCAACATTCACAACTCGTCCATCGTGAGGTAAAGATATCACACGAAAAAGAGTAGACACAATAGCTTTCATGCCATAGACATAATCTCACCCAAGGAGTAAAGAGAAATCCAAGGGGTCTTGGAATACCATGACATCAATAAAGACAATTTTCCCTTCCAAAGTTATAGGAAACTGAGGAAGGGTCCCTAAAGGTTGACTGGTTCTTCTGTTAAAAGCTAACAGATTCTACATAACTAGCGCAAGTGGAGGACAACCCAAATATTTCCAAGCAATAGAGGACAAAATACTAACAGATGAACCTTCATCTATCAGTTTTTGAGGAACATCTCAACCACAAACCTGTACTATAATCTGGAAAGGAACATGAGAGGGAAGACGAGGCCTAATTATCACACCCCAATCAAAATGGATGGCCTCATTACTTGAAGGGAGTTTCATGGAAGAAGGAGGAATACCCCCTGACATGGAAGAGTCTATATCAACGAGAAAAACATGGGCAGTATCGGGTTTACTCTCTAGTGAGAGAGTAGGATCGATTGATGATGAGATCAGATCGACCACCTGGGTTTCATTCTCCAAGGGGAGAATGGGGTTGACAGGTGTAAACGGATCGACCACTTGGGTGACACTCTCTAATGGGAGAGTGGGATCGACCGAGGATGGGATCAGATCGACCTCTTTAGTTTCTCTCTCTGAGGGGAGAACAATATTAACCGAGGATGGTATCAGATCAACCACTTTGTCAACTAGTTCAACTAAGGACGTGACCAGATTGATGTCATGATCAACCAGACTAACCGGTGAAGGGACCAGAGTGATCATTACATCAACTATAGGTGGGTTGAGAGAAAGCTTACGATAAGTGGCTGGGAGTTGAGGCTATGAAATATTCATGTCTTCCAGTAATTTCGAGGCTTTGTCCATGTGAGGGTAAAGATGAGTTAGATGACTCCCTTTGCATAACATACACAGGAACTTGACTCTACTTTTCTTCTTCCCATCCGTATCATGACTAGTTGACGGGAGGTCATCAGTATGTTGTTCAAAGGTTGATGACATGGGTTGGTCAGGGTGTGTAGACCATACTTCTATAACCTTGGATAGACCAAGGCAATCCTTAAGAATATGGCTACCCTTACAAATCCTGTAAGGGTACTTGGGATTATGGGTTGTTTGGGTGATCTTGACATCATCAACACTCCTAGCATACATAACAGTAACTGATTGTTTTCCAACATGTTTGACAATGGTTGGAGGTTTTGACCCTTGTTTATATTTCTTCTTCTTAATCTTTATTTTCTTCTTCTTCTTATTCACCGGGTTACTAGCTTCATAACTTTCACTCGACGAAGAAGATGAAAAAGAAGGAGACCTTGCAAGCGAAGAAGGTGAAGAAGAACTTACTGGTGAAGAAGGTGAAGGATCAACATGAGGTTGATTCTCTTGGGGGGAAGTGCTTGTGACTGAAGCACTAAATGCATTCGGGATTACCTGAGTGGAAAACAACCACACCGAAAATCCAATAGTGAGACCTGGAAGGCTCAAAGTAGCGATGTGAGGAGGACCGATGTTTCCATAGGAAGGAAAAATAAAAGCTTCCCCTGGAGCAGGGGTTCCTTCATTGGTCATTCCAGGAACTGACGCCATTAAATAAATCCAACCTAGAGTGTGCTAGGGAAAACAAACGACACATGCTAAAAATCTAGGAAGGAAGCAAACAAATAAAACCTTCTCCCAATGAACACACTAGTTGGTGATGAAATCCAATGTCATGGGAACAATGTAGGAAAGGGATAAGATAGAGCAGGTGGAAAAGTTACGTTGATGACCTACTTAATGGACTTACACCATGGTGCAAGCTCCCACACATAATCATGAGTATACCCTCCAAGGAGCCTGAGTGATTTTGGCGAACATCGATTCCAGGTACCGTGAAGACTTTCCCCTCCACAGTCACCTCATGTAAAGAACCTAGAGAGATAGTCCACTAAGGTTACCAATTACTACAATGATTCCTAGGGAAACAGTCGATAGTCCGATACATGCGCAAGGGTAGGGTATCTAGCCCAAAATCAACTTGAAAGGCTTCCACTCATCATTGTGGGTATACCTCTCAAGCGACCCCCATAATACACGTAATCTCTACATGACCAACAAAGCAGGGTGAGTAACTCTGCTAGTCTCAATGCGACCTTGTGATTGACCCTTGTGTTAGAAGGGCTTCCCAGGACAAAATGTAATAAGTGGATTTAACCTCTCCCTAACTCAAGATCCTATGTTTGTTTGCATCTTTGGAAAGTTATCTTTCACACCTATTCCAAAGCCCTACAACTAATCTAATGTAGGTTTGCTACCAGAAAATATAAAAATGTCTAATCAATTTTTACAAGCGCTTTATTTTATGGTTGTTGTTACACAAAAGGAATATGGCATGGACAAAATGGTGTTTTGACCGACTCAAAAATTATGAAAAGATATGAAGATGCAATCTTTTCATTTCGATGAAATCTATGCTACGAGAAGGAGAAAACATTTATCATTACCATATGCACGATGTCCCAAAATATATTAAACTTATCAATATCAAGATTCTCAAGAAATGAGAAAAAGGTACTAAACACCAATGCACGATTCATGGCCCCCCCCGACCACGAGGGGGAATTTTTTTCATAATTTAAGATTAAAAAATGCCAAGAATCATGCAATTCTGCTACTTCAAATGCAAGGATGCCCCCATTCTAATATAAAGAAAGAAATTAAATCTTTTTGTTTCAAAAATTTCACTAAAAGAAATAATAAACTTTTTTAAAACAAAGAAACCCAAACTAGAAGTTTTCTTTTAAAGTGAACTATTCATAAGAAATCTCATCTTTCCTTAAACAATTCTAAAGAAAACACATGCTTTGTAATTGAAAGAAACTCAAAGTAAGAGACTAATACTTCAAAACCAAACAAAGAAAAAGTGGCTAAAAGAAACTCAAAGGATGTCAAGAAGACTGTAAACAGGTCAATATAGGCTCCAAAAGTTCAATCCAACTGATCAAAGAAAAAATGGACATCAAAAGATGACAAGACCCAATCCAAAAAATTTTACAAACAAGTTCATAGGCTGGCAATGTATTACAGTGCGAGAATCAAAGACTCTCGCAGGCTGAACAAAGGTTGACTGCGAGGGGCTCGCACTAGACTTAACACCAGGGTGAAAACTCAAGTGTTTATCGCAGGCCACTAATGGGTACAATGCAAGAATGCCTATAAACAAGCAAAAATTTGAAAAAGGACTAAATTTGAGTGAACTTTCAGATCCAGAGAGTCTGGATGGATCTCCCACAGACTCAGAGACCAGAAAACAAGCAATCAAAGAAAGGGAAACTAGACTAACTAGGAAACAATCAATTCCCCAGTATGGTTGCCAATTTTGTTATTGGACTAATCGGTAGGTGCAGACACTAACTGATCTCCCTAGATCCACCTAGATCTAGAACAAAACACACCAGAACATGACACTTTCCTTAAGTTTTAAATATTGAATTTACTAACTAAAGAGGGATAGATGACATACCGTTTAAATGTCGCTTCCTGTCGCCATCGCCATCCTAGCTCCATTCCAACACTCATACAATGATGAACCTGTAAAAGAATGCAACCAACCAAAGTGATAGCAATAGCATAAACTCAATATAAACCTATGTATGCGATCAAGGAATCATTCAATAAGACACAACAAGTTTTATAGGAAAGAATCATATTACTGTATCATATTAAATGTGAAAGAGAGATTACAACCATGGCCTTGATGTCGTAAGGTCCCTTCCAATTGTCCTTTGTTCCCCACACACTTTCACTCCAATAATTTTGAGAGCACAGATCTGATAATATTCACAATCTATCTTGACAAAGCAAATCTCAAAGGCACTCTAATCCAAGCTAATCCCAAAAGATCCAAAGCTAACCAAAGCTAACTTTTTCCATGAGAAATCCTCTCCTTTTATAATTTGAAGAGGATAAGGTGAGGAGGTTAGGATGATCCCACTAAATCATGAAAGCAAGTAAGATCCAAACCATTCGGATGCCACCTCACCATAGAAGTTTCTCCTTCTAGAAGATTCGAGAAAACGCTTGTTTTTCCCACGTGTAGGAATTATCGCACCTTGCTTATAGAGCAACCTGTGAACATCTTGCACCCTAGCTATGGTGCAACCTATGAGAATCATGCATTCTCGCACCCTGCGAACTTCCTTTTTTACAGGGTTTTTACAAGGGAAAATCAAATTCTTTTCTCAGGAAAAGTTCTTCTCCCTTCTCTCTTCAGTAACTCAGGCCACTGACCCCTCTGAAGGCAACAGATAGGTTTACATCATTAACAGTCATAGGGATGGAAAAAATAATGTGTAACAGAGGGTTTCCAAACAAGTTAGAGGCTAGAAACCCTATGCTTCTCACACTACATTTGACCGAGACTCATCAAACACACTCCACATATACGCCTAAGACTCTGCATCGACTAAGTCTCTGCATTTTGACAATGAATTTCTCCTTTATTTTTTTCACTACCCATAATGGCATTACTACATTGTGGCTGCTCCAACAAAAGGCCTAAAAATTATCTTTCTATTTATACTTTCTCTAGGAACCGACATACAAGACTTGCAAAAATGCTCACCAATTGTTTTTCCACATTTTGTAAACTTTTGAAAAATGTATGTTCATGCAATGTTTTGGTTGGTAGGTGAAAATTAAACTAGGCACATGGTATAATATGTTTTGTGACCTTTTCCATTCCCAAAAATCATGTATTCCTTTGTTTTGTGTTTACTATTGAAACATTGAAAACTAAGAGGGAAACAAATTTCCTTATAACCAACTATTCAAGGTAAATTGAAACTAGAAACTAATCTAGAAAACAAATAAATACTACCTACTTAAGGTAATTTGTGTAAAAGGACTAGCTAGGTAAAGTTCTACTATAAGTGTAACCATGTAAGCACTTTATTGATAAACTATACCTCATGCATGTATTTGATTGACAAGGGATGCATGGCTATGGATATCAAGGGAAGTAGGGCTATGGATGACTATGACACAAAACCAAAGGGAAATTATACTTTCATTATATAAATAGTTCCCTTGAGAGGCAAAGGACATTTAAGGCCTTAGCTAGAATAGTCTTTGACCAAGGCCAAGAAAAGGAGTAAAATGGACTAAAATAAGAAGTGAACACACTAATTTTCCATTTCTCTCCATTGTGTTTCCTTTTCGAATGTCTCCCCCATCTAATCTTCAATAATATTAACATATTTTGGGGCATTTGAACATGATGTCAAATGCAAAAAATGAGCATAATCGTTGCTTTGATACCAAATTTACCAATTCCTCTAACTACTTGGAAGTAACATCAACGCACTCATTCTTATAATACTCACTATTATTGATGTTGTTGAAGTTACTTCACACACACACCTAGGATTTATTTTTCCTAAGGTTTTTCCTATGTTTATTAGTCATTATTCAGTCTCCTATATTTTAGGAAGAATATTCTCTTTAGTTTTCAATTCAGTTTGATCAGTTGAATGGAGCCTATATGATACATTGGGATTATCACCATGAAACATTGAGATCATCACAAACTAATTCACATTGTCCTTGGAATCATCACCAGACTGGTGCATTACCTATGATTCCCTGATCACCTCCTCACTTCACTCTGTTTTAGTCAGTTAACTGAAGAGTGATAGACTAGTTAACTCAACAAGGTGGCAATTCACTCACGTAACTTCCCAAGAGACTAGAATAGCTGGTAGTTTACTCCTGTAACTGTTGATGTGTGTCCATATCACTCTAAACCACCAATATGGAACATTTTATTCTCCTCCAATGTGAATTGGTTGAGTTATACATAGTTTATCATGTGTAAATTATCTTTCATTCATTTGGCTAATGAGAATTCTTCCATTATTTCTCTCTTTCTTCTCTTTTCTTCTATTTTCTCTGCAACTGTGTATGTCTATTCCCAACTAGATCTATTCTATGCAGGTTCAACACACTTACATGGTATCATAGCCAACAAAATGTTAGGGAAAATACACACCAAATTATTTTTGTAGGTACCAAATATTTAAGACATCGGAAAAAAATGGAATTCCAAAAATAATTCATTCTTACACCTTACAACTTATTTTCATGGAAGGAGAATATGATCATGCATATTTGAAGCAAATGATTGTATAGTTTAAACATGAACATGAAGACAAAAGCAACATCATCCATAGAAAAATCGAAGTATCTAAATCAAATGGATGAAGCATTTAGAACAATTTGCAGTCTCATTTCTCCTGATCTCCTCTTTCACATATCTTTCTGTAAAACCCCTAATGAAGCTTGGAACACCATGGAAGGTATTTTTGGAAAAAATGATGAGAGGAGGGGACACATGATCGAGGTGGAATTGCTCACATTGGATCCAAAAAGCTTCAACAATATCCAAAATTTCTTTACCAAATATAAGGATTTACTGTCGCAACTCAAGGCTTGTGGGGTTGATAAATATAAGGAGGAGAAACAAATGGTTCTCACCATTATCTCCAAACTTGGTTCTGAATTCTTATTGTTTGTATCCACATTCCATTCAGTCAAATTTTCCTCTAGATCCACATGGAAGATTCCTTCTCTTGAGGAGTTTATTAAATCGCTGACACAAGAGAAGACCAAGCTCATCAACATGGGAAATATCAAAGGCCCAAAGGAAAATGCACTTACTGTGCAAGATGGAAGTGGTCATCAATATAAAAAATATAAATATAAAGACAAAATGAAAGCTCATGCAAATCCTAATAAGGAAGGGTACTCAAAACCCTTCAATGATGCCTCTTGATCCAAAGGTCGAAAGGGAAGAAAATGAGAGAAATGCACATACTTCCATAAAGGATTCCATCCAGAATCCACATGTATGCAAAAAAAGAAAAAATCTAATGACCCAAATACTTCAGGAAAATAACCTTGGAGATCACATCCATGAGGGTGCCAAGAAGAAGAAGCCAGAAGATAAAAATCCCATGAAAGGAAATTCTAGCGATGATTTGATTTCCATCAACTCCTCTCTCGATTCTTGGATCATATATTTAGGAGCATAACACCACATGGCTACCACAAAAGTAGTCTATTATTCATTGTATGCATGCAAAGGTCCTCCCATTCTTATGGGGGACAACTCTACAGTCAAGGTCACCGGAAAAGGAAGGATTGAACTCACCAACGAAAGCTTCGAGAATGTGTTGCATGTTCCCAAACTTTTCGTCAATATTCTCTCTGTGTATTAGATGAAAAATTATGGCACCGAAAAGAAAGTCATATTCACACCTCATGCAATGGATATCTATGAAATGCAAACCAATTCCAGGGTTGCTACCAGTGAGATAAATCATTAATCTAGGATTTACATATTTTTTGATTTTATTGAACCAAATTCTACTTTATTGCTTACCCATGCTGATGAACGAAGTAGGATATGGCATGAAAGGTTCAAGAATTTAAATTTCATATATATGCAACAACTTAGTGTTACACGTCAAAATTCCTCACTTCAATAATGTCACATTCTCATTATCGTAAGTGTCGCAAGTGTATCACTTTTGTCACAAGTGTCGTAAATGTCACATTTTCATTCTGCATATGTCGCATTGCAAACGACACCATGGAAATACTTGATACATCCTCTAGAACATGTTGGAAGGAGAATCCATAGAAAAAACAAAGTGTTTTTCTATGAGAATTGGTCATCTTGAAATCTTTTTGGAATATCAACACTCCCCTGCTCATATGCAGGGAGCACTAGCGCTCTTTGTCCATCTAGCACGAAGCGTTGCAGCGCTCTATGCCCCATTCCAAAGAAGCAATGATTGGTTGAGAAAATCATGGGAATAAATCCCCCTTTTCTCTAAGGACATGTAGAGTTGATTTGAGTTGGTTTGGATTGAATCTAAGCTTTAGGCTACATCTAAGGGGGATTCCACAATTGATGGATTCATATCCTCAACTTATCCCAAATATAACCAAGGTGGTTGAGCCTCTCAAAGCCTATAAAGGAAGAAATTCTCATGGTGGAAAAGGGGGGAAATAATCAGCAAAATTATTGTCATTTTGATCATGGATATTTCGAGTAAAGGGATGGATGAGGAGGATTTGGAGAAGTTGATGCAACACCATCCATGATTGCAAGTGTCTCTTTCAAGTTCTCATCAATATACTTGGCCTATTCCCTTCTAGTTTGTGTGTCTTACATATGCTTGTCTATTTTAGATGAATTTGTTTAATCTAATATGATAGAGTAGGAGTTTCCTTGTGTCTCTTTGTTGTCTGTAGTTTTGCAAGTATCAAGTGATCTGAAAATGTTTGGAAATAAAGCTCACATTGGACCAACGATGACAAACATCAGAAATAGGAATGATCACCTTTCTCTCCTTCTATCTTTTTTTATAGTCAGAAAAATCTCAAAGGGATGTTAGTGTCCATTGGTATCTTTCTGTCTTTGTATTAGGGGTCTAGAATCCAAGGGGATATTCACCTTTCCGCAGGGGAATTTTCCTATAATAGAAATTGGAAACTCCACTAGGGAACAAAGCTTTCAGCTATGGTTTCTTTCCTTGGTTTGTATTTTCGTTTTTCCCATTTTTAGATCTTGTTTTCTAATTTTATCCATCCATACATCTGTTGTCTTGGATAAAAGTTGTCTTATAGAGTCGCTTGATCGAACTTCCTGATGTTTTTAATTTTTGGGGGTTTTCAAAAAAAATTCTCGGAACCCATGCCCTATCGAGTCATATTCAGAGCACTTATTACTCAATAGAATCTCCCCCAAAGTGTGTTAGGGAGTGTTGTAGCGCTCTGGTGTTGTTATAACCAGAGCACCAATTTTTCCTTACCTTGAAAAATGTTGTCTGTCTGTTTCCTGGGTGTGGTTCTTTGGTATTTGTCTCTAACTCAAAGCTTTCTCTATTAGTTTATGTCTTATGTTTGGCTTACAAATTGTTCTTTTCACTTTTTAAATCTTTGATTGGGTTTTGTGTTGTATTTCCTTGTCACAAAATCAACCTTTTTCTTCAAAATTGGGTTTGTTTTTCTACTTTTTCACTCATCTGATCGATTAAATATTGTTATAAGGAAACTCAATGATCTCTTTTGTGTTTGATTGATCTTTGACCTCTATCCATTATATAAATATTTATTGAGTGTGTTTTGTTGTTTTTTGTGTTTTTCTTTGAATCGATAGTTTGTTTTTCCATATCTTATTGCCTGTTGAGGGCGCCCTTTGTTTGTGTAATTTTTCTTCCCATTTTCCAAAGTCAGAATAGTGAAGTCTCTTTTTATTAGTGAAAGAAGAAGCATTGGAAGAATTGTTCAGTTCACATTTACAATCAAACAAAGGGATACTTTTTGCAACAGTTTTTGGATATCGGAAAGGATTTCTTTACAAATTAACACTTAATTATAATCTTGTTGGAAACAAATTGCATGAAAATTTTGCATTCTTGTGTTGAGTAGTGAAATAAAGAAACTCTTCTCCTTCCCATGAATAGAAGTTCATTGAAATAAAAGTTTTCATATCATTCTTTTACTTCTTTGGGATTTGAGTCACAGCATCATTAGTTTCACTCTCATTCACCTTTTGTGTAAAGAACTTTCGCTAAAATAAATGCTAATTAAAATCAATCCAGAATTTTTTTATTTTTTAAGATCTTTATACCAACAATAGACTAAAACGAGCACTTTGGAATAGTCTATGAGAATAAAATATCCAAAGAATTCAAGACAAACTCAGAATCTTACGATAGGGAGAGTAAATCAAATTTTCATATAAGCATAGATGGGATCCCCCTATCACATAGGGGTTACGCACAAGGTCACGTCCGGGAGGGAAACAAAGATTATCCCTTCAAGACTTAACCGTTTGCAACAATAAGATAGTATATTGAGGGTTCTTCTTGAGGTACAACTATCTTCATTTGGTCTCGGAGCTTCATCAATTCCAAATCCATTCGAGGTCCTCTGGAGTTTTACCGATCCACTTGTCCTCAGTTATCTTGAAGGATTTTAAAATTGATATCCTGCCCATACGTTCAGACTCGACTGTCGATTGTACCCACCTAGAGGATGACTGTGAGTTGGTTTCCTTAGTAGCTAAAATATTTAGGGTCCTTACACGAGGTGACAGTAAAGAGAAGTCTTCATTGTACCTGGAACAAACATTGGTCAAACTTGCTCGGGCTCCTTGGAGGGTAATCCATGGGTCAAACCGCGAGAAATATTGCACCAAGGTGTAAGTTTGTTAAGCAGTTCTCCAATGTAATTGATCCACCCGCTCATTTCCTATACGCTTCTCGCTTTGATCATGTGATGTTGGATTTCATCATCAACTAGTACATTCATTGAGAGAAGGCATTGTTTGCTTATTGGTTTTTCTAGATTTTTAGTGAGTGTTGTTTATTTACTTAATTTTCTTTCAAAATTGAGACTATGGATGATAAAGGTCTTTGTATATCACGTAGGATGTAAGGGATTCCTCTCAAAGGCTACAAACCCTTACCTCCTAATTCACCTGAATAGTTTTACCATGAAGAATTTGAGAATTATTTGGATGTTGGGAGTGCTACTACTCCTTTATTAGAAAATCCTAAGAGAGCCTTAGTTATGGTTGAGGAAGATTCTATTATTCCTATTAATGTTGGATCATGTTGTCATTGATGCCAATGGTTTGATTGATTGATGTCACTGATTGATGTCAAGTGATTGATTGATGTCAAAGGATTGATTGATTGATGATTTATGTAATATAATATGTATTGTCCTTGATGAGAATGCATAGATGAATATGGATCAATGAGTTTTCATTGATACATGATGAAGATGTATCGATGTGGTTCCATTGGTATATGATGCATTGTTGGAAAAATGTATAGATGACTCATTATTGTATTATCATGATTGATAAGGTGCACAAATGGATGAACTCCAAAGTGGTCCCCTTATGGTGAAATCCCTCATGGGAAGATG
>ML781475.1:872128-885496 GCA_009831015.1 Picea engelmannii | reverse complement strand
TTTAAATGTTAAAGTATTGGAGAACTTTCTATTTATGGAAAGTGGTTAACCCTAAAATAAGGAAAATAGGTTAAGTGACCTAGAAATGTGTTAAGTGACCTAAAAATGGGTTAAGTGACCTAAAGGATGAAAGTATAAATAAGATAGAAATGGTCTCTTGTAGATCATCCTTTGTGTGGATCAATGGAGAGCTTTTTGTGGGAATATATTTTGGAGTATTGATGGAGAGCTTCTTGAGAATTTTTGGTGTGGAACACTTGAGGATATTGAAGATATATATGTTACTAAGGTAACCAAGGATATATAAGCCGAAATGCTGAGGAAAGTGAAGAAAAGAAGGCCAAAATGCAAGGAAGGATAAATTCTTTTTATGGTGTTTTCTAAGGTATGTTATTTACAGGTCATCTCACCATTTTCGATGTAACCTTTTTTCTATAATGATTCAGATCCTGAAATTTCTATTCAAGTGATAAAACATATCCAAGTATTTGTGGTTAAAAATTCAGCTTGTGGGTATTTGTATTTTGGGAGTTACACTCCGTGGAAAATAGGCTTTGTGGCTAGTCCTGAAACTAGTCAAAATTAGGTGTTTCGGGTAAAAACGTCATAACTTCTTCATAACAGATCCAAATTTAGTGAGACCAATTGTGTTGATTATATTACAGTCTATAGTATTCTTTTTAACAGTTTCAGATATATTCATCAAATATTTTGTGCAGGGAACACTCTACAAGTTTGCTCTCTAGAATAAGCCAAAATTCAGCAAGGTATGTCATTTTTGCTATAACTCATTTTCTAAGAGGTTCCAAGTAGTGCCACTTGAAGGAATTGCATAAAACACACTGAAGAACATTTTTTTATCAGTTTCAGAGCTTTATTCAGTATAGGTACAAAGTTATGATTATTTCAAGTTAGGGTTGTTGACTAATCCAAAACTAGTCATGGTTGAGACAAGCAGTTGATGAGTTGGCACATACATGAGGTGTATAGTTGATGATGTTGGTACATATTGATGAGTCATTTTTGATGAATATTTGACACATGATTCGTATATACTTGGTACATGGTTGGATGCACTTGTTTATGGTACAGGTTGATTACAGGTTGTTTGGCACAGGTTGGTGCATGGTTGATGCTCTTGTTTATGGTACATATTGATATCTGTTGAGGATTGTTGCCTCATCTCAGTTGGTGCTGAGAATGCAAGATGAGTCTTGCATATAGAGCTGGTGCTCTTGTAGAGTTGTACTCTATTCAGTTGTTGCTGATAAACCCCAAGGATTATAGTCTGTAATAAAAAGAAAATTGTACATACAGCTTGTGTTCTTTGTGTTCATTGTGGTGATGACTTGTTGATGATATATTGTTGATATATGTTGTTGATATGTGCTCACATATAACTGGTTATAAATGAAAACAATGGGTAATTGAATGCTAATTGATGAGTTTTTGTGCAAGAGGGAAGTTTTGGGAAAAAGAGCCCCACACTCATTCACCCCCCCTCTAAGTGTGGTAGGTGTGTCCAACAATTAATCCAGTGTCAAATTTTTCTCTTTATCAACTCCTTCTCCATTTGGACTCATCAGGTAACATTATAGAAGAAGATTACCCTCGTCTTTTGTCAAGGCCATATACTGAGACACTGATGGAATCCGTACCACCAAATTTTAATGACGAGTACATGAACCCTATCCATTCTAATGACATGGTAAATATGAAACAAGCCCCTCTTAATTCGATATGGAGAACTCCATTGGAATGTGACCTTTACGAAAAATTCAATTTTAGCCGACCAAATTTTCACCCTCTTACCTCTACTGGTGTCAAGGGAGGACCATCAGGTCAAAATATTGACCATCCCATCGAACAGGTAGTAAAACCTGTTTCCATGTTAGTACAAGTTCAAAGTAACATCGGAGTCATATTTCCTAGTCATATACAAGGAACCTTAACAATTACTCCCACTACACCTCTTCAACCTACAACTTCTTATATTCCACAGAACCCTATTGGGACATCTGTGCATCACATAATGCATAACCCTACCACACACATACACTCAAATATGGGACAAATATTGACTGGGGGGAAACCATCATTTGGCGGACCCATCCCTCCCAAGGGAACACCACCCTTACAGATATCCACTAGGGAGAAACCCCGTTTTATTGGTCAAACCCCTATTTCTACCTAATCAATGGTAGGGGGACAAACTTATTTTACTGGAAACCCTCCACAATCCTAGGGATGACCCCAAGGAGGTACGTTTCATAAACCTTATTACGGAGTGCCATCACACCCCTCCCCACAAGGAGGAATACCAAATCCCAATCCTTCTGGATTACATTATGGACAACCTTTTATGGGGGTCCCGAATCCCACTTAGGGTCCTCAAGGTCAACAATATTATCATCCCCAAGGGCCTAATCCTTATCCTCATCAAGAAAAACCTATTTACCCCCCCCAGGGGAAAACCAATTATCCACCTTAGACTAGTCACACAAACTATCCTCCTATGGGTTATGCTGGTTATCCTCCTCAGGTTCAAACGAGTTTCCCTTATCCTTTCATGAATGTTCCTTAACAAATGAATCCTATCTATGCTAGTCAACAACAACAATACATGGGAGGGCCTACTAGCTATAACTATCCATCTCAACCCATTTATGGTCCTATTGGTGTCCCCATGCTACACTAGTATCATCCTCAGGTCAATATCCAGCTACCATTCATAGCCATGATAGATGATCCAAAATCAGATCTAGAAGCCTGATAGGGCTTGAAAAATGCTCAAAAATGAAAGTGCTTGGAATGCGATGAAACCTATGCCATTGCGTCTGTCTCGTCTTCTTGATTCTGGTGGTATATTTACTTTGTCAAATGGGCTCTGTATGGAGAAGATATCACATTCTGTCCGAAAAGTCAAACAGGCAAAAAAATTGTTGACTGCGCAGTCCGTACAGTTCGTACGGACGCTGACATGGCATGTCCATACGTTGACATGGTAGGTCCGTATAGGTGACATGGCATCCTCGGGTAGTGACACATGGCAGGCAGATTTGGACATTTGGGCATACAGTTGGACCTATCCCGAAGTGACACGTGTCACCACTGGAAGGGTGACACGTGGCATGGATGACGTCAGCATCTGACGTGGCGACTGTACGATGATGTGGCATATGATGATGTGGAAAATTATAGTTGGCAGTTGGGAGCGAATGATATCTCGACACATGGTAGTTTTCTGGTCAATGATTGGGTGCCACATGGCCCAATCATGGGCTGCCACGTGGCACCCTGGTATTGGTCTATATGGTTTGTGTCAAAATTTTATGGAGTCCGAGGGATTCGAACCCCAGACCTCCCCCACCGGTTGAGCTTTAACAAGTTCACGTGACCACTATACCACACATTATTGCTTATACAATATATGTTAAACAATATATAAAAATTTGTTGTATGTTTTGGTCGGGGGCGGAAAGGGCTGGGGCCTAGCCCCAACCCATGGATATATTACACCCACCATATGACTGGGAGCGTGGGGTTACCATAGAGTGTGGGAGGTTTAAACGAATGGTCCTATTTTTATGCCACGAGACCAAGAGCTAGTGAGACAGGGGCCAGCGCTTAGCCTACAGGCTAGCGCTTGGCCATATATGGTCCATATGATCCTACCAAGGGGGCATGCACCAACGAAGGGGGACTAATGCCCAATTATAGTTAGAAAGTGGGTTATATAACCAATTTTTGGTTTTTAATTGTAATTAAGCCCATTTTTAATGTATTTTCTCCATTTTTGGGAGTTATTGGGTAGTTTTGGAGCCTAAATTTTGGGAGGAAGTTGGAGATGAGCAACCAACTTCCAAGCTATATAATCCAGGCCTATTTGAGGCCATAGGGGGCATTCGGAGCAGAATGATGCTGAAGAGAAGCCAAGCCAAAGCCATTTTGAGGCAGAGAAGCTTTTGAGGAGGAGACGTTGTTGGACCATTTCTGGGAGCTCCGGACATCTGTTTTGCGTGCTGTTTTCTTTGCATGGTTCTAGAGATCTGGAAGAACATGACCAGATGAGTCTTGTAGCCATTTGGAATTGTAGAGATGTACTTTTGAGCATTTGAACAGAAATAAAGAAGCCTCCCGCACAGAGAAAAAGGCCCAGAGACGTAGGCAAAGTTGTACCGAACTCCGTTATCAATCTGCGTATTATGGTTTGTTGTCTATTATTCATTTCAGATCTTCATATGTGTATATGGTTGTCATAATTCCTCTTCTTTCCTCATTCTTTCACTAAGTTTCTTAAATGGTTAATTAACGCATGCAAAATTATAACTTAACCATAAGTCATTAAAAGATCCTACGGATCAAGTGGTATCAGAGCTAGTTGACGTTTGGTTTTGAGTTGCATGTTAACCAGGGAAAAGATACAATGTGGTGAAGGTGAGATTGTTGCAGAGAATCCATTAATTGGATTGAGAAAAAGAGCTACTCACAGCGAGAAGATGGCATCGAAAGAAGGGATTTCTCAAGATGAGAAAGAGTTCCAGAAAACATTCCTTGCTATGTTGGAGATGGTGAAAGTTTTGTATGAAGATTACTTGGAATAGAAGTGACCAGTTTTGGGTGATTCTTCAAAGGGAAAAAGTGAAGAGGAAGAGGACCATCCTCAGATTCCTCCTTCACCTCCATCAACACCTCCTTCTTCTCCTTCTTCTTCAAGTTCAAGTTCTAAATCTAGTGGAAAGAAAAATGTTCATAAGAATAAACATGAAATGCCATTGTTAAAAATTGATGTAAAATTTGAGTTGCCCATATATGATGGTGAAGTAAATGAAGAAAAAATTGATAACTGGATCAGGCAGATGGAGGTATACTGCAGTGTGAAACAGATCGAGGATGAGGCCACACAAATCAAGTTGGCATCTTTGAGACTTGCAGGTACAACTCTTATCTGGTGGCAGAGCAAGCTGCAAAAAGGAACACAAAATGTGGGTAATGTATTTCCATCATGGAATGATTTCATTTCTACACTTAGGAAACAATTCGATCCTTTGGGTTATAAAGAAAAAGCAATAATTGAATGGCAATCTTTAAAACTAAGAAAAGGACAAACAATGCAAGAATACATCGATGGATTTAGAAAAATGGCATTAATGTTAGACATTCCTTTGCAAACACAAGAAACCCTTATGAAGTATATAGGAGGTTTGCCTTGTCATATTAGAAACATTGTTTTCATGTTTGGACCCACTAACCTTGATGAGGTTTATGTTCAAGCTACGTATATTGAAGCAGGGAAAGCAGGTGTGTCAAGGGAATCGTCGTCTTCGAGAAAAGAGGACAAGAGGAAAAGGCATGGCAATGGCAAGAATGCAAATGCAGTAACAAAGAAGGAAGGGAAACCCTCTTGCAAGCATTGCAAGAAAGAGGGACATGATGAGGACAGATGTTGGCAGTTGCATCCTGAGAAGAGGCCAAAGTGGTTCAAAGAAAAGAAGGGAATGCAAACAGTGGCAACGACATCAAAACCCACTGACTTGGGATCAGATTTAGGTGATGAGTCTAAGATTTCCTTGGTTGGTATGACATGTAAAAATGGTGAAGAGATTGATTGTAGAAGCAACTTGTTTCATATAAGAGTAATTATGAGACACACTAAGATAGACACATTAATCGACAGTGGATCTCAATCTAATCTAATCTCAGAAGAATTGGTTAAGCAATTGGGGTTAAAAACAAAAACACATCATAAGCCTTACACACTTAAATGGATGAGAAATCATCATCAGATGCACATAACAAAACAGTGCACAATTAAATTTGCAATTTCATCTAAGTATGTGGACGAAGTAACTTGTGATGTTGTGTCATTAAGAGAATGTGGAATGATCTTAGGTAGTCCATACTTATTTGATCGTAAGGTAATCTTCTACAGGACAAAGAATCAATATCAATTCACTAAAGCAGGTCATGATTATGTGGTTCATGCTCATCGTGTTAAAGAAAATAAAACACTTCAAACAAGGGAACAATTAACGAATGCATTTGTTTCAAATGAAGTAATTGATCTTAAGCAAGAACAAAATATGGTTGTTTAATGGAAAATCAATCATAAGTTGCTTCAAGATAATCTCATGTCATGCAGATATCTAAAGTATATCAGCTCATTTGCAGTCGTCTTCTTGATACTGTCATTAGCAATGTTTTCTACATGGATGATAGTGGCTTCAGTAAGATGTAACAAGGTTCAAATGGATAACAATATACTGTCAGTTGTCATGATTGTGTTACAGTTGATCTTGATGAGAGAGGTTGTAACACCCCTTTTACTGCCGAATGGTTTTGTAGGTGTTACTACGCGGAAAAACACATACACATTCATTGTTGATTACGTGCATTTACGCAGTGAAATACATTTAATCTCAGAGTACTCATAAGAGATATTTTAACATAATTATCCATGGCAAATACATTAGTCCAAATGCACAATAGAATGCATGATCATTTTAATACACAGAGATACAAAGCATATTGATAAAAGTGTGATAAATCATAGATAAACACTTATCTTGTAACAGTGGCGAAATCCACCAACCAAGTGCAGGCCTTCCACGAACCTCCCAGCCTTAGACCACACTGTTCATCAGCTCAACAGTGGGTCACCCCCGAGCTGGTACCGAGCTCCACCCCAAGGTAAGAAAACCTAACTAGGCTGAGGTTACAGGGTAAACCACACTTAGAATCTCGAAGGATTCTCCCCAGGATGCCATCTTACGCCCACTACTCCCAGTCTCTCATTCCCCACATGCCTGTTCCACCCGAGAGTATACACCTTCACAAGCACAGTCCATCGGTGCTAACCTCCCTCTCTGGGCCTCGGCAACAAGCCGGATCAGGAAGTCTCAGAGACTAAATCTAGTGCTGGACACTCTCTGGAAGAAACCTCTTCCAACAACATCCTCTTCCCTCCCCCTAGGGAGAGAGATCCCACACAAGCTCAATTACCACCTGCACTGGACAACACTTCACACACAGTCCGTCTCTACCTGACTACATAGTCAACCAGGAATACAAACTTGGGCCTCTCGAACAAGCTCAGCAATGGCAACTGGGTCTCAGGGTGTTGATTACCAGAATCCCTCTCCGGAACAATTTTCGCAGGGAATTACCTAGCCTCCCCCTTCCCGACCGAATGGCGTTTCCCATCACCCTTGCCCAAGATAGACTCATGCTCTGGTGTCGAGAATGCATGACAGAAAATCCACGCAAGGGTCAACGCAGGTTCAGATGGTTCAGAAGCTGTACAGGGTGTTTCTGTCGAGATCAGATCTGTTACTCCTGGCAGTCCGTGAGTCGAACTGGAGAAGAGAACCCCCAACACGGCTCATCGCAGCTTCTATTGCGTGGTCAGGGTTGACACTGTCGCCCATGCGACTGCATGCGTTTCGATAGCATGCATGCTTCCCACCACTGGAAATCACATGTCCTTCAAAAGGATTTAAGTTAAAACATATAATGCACATGTCTTTTTGGAATAATATTAAAATATTACTCCCAAGGCTTAAGCCTTCTGGGCTCAACACTTAGCCCCATTTCTACCTCCATCCCCTAATTCCTTGCCATTCTACGGATGCTCGGTCCCCCTTCACTCATTCATCGTGGTCGGTCTACACCCAACGATGTTTATATTTTATTAGTTATTCTGCATATATATGTACAAATACATCAGCAGGCTCCTGGCCTCCAACACTTAGGCTTCCTAGCCTAACAACACATAAGCCTACTAGCTTATACAAGACTTGGCTCACCAGCCTATAAAACATAATTACAATTCCTTTTCAAAACATGGTTTACAATGGGGCTCGGCCTTGGGGACACTACAATCCCCCTCCCCTTATTTTTGCACTGTCCTCAGTGCAGCTTTACACAGCATCTGCATGCCTTTCAAAATTTTCAAAAAGATGCGGGTACTCTGCCTGCATAACCTCTTCATGTTCCCATGTCGCGTCCTCAGGACCGTACTAGGTCCACTGGACCTTTACAAGTTCTATAGCTCGATTCCAGAGCTGTTTTCTTTTCCTGTCCAATATGCGCACAGGATGCACTTGCAGGACACCCTCTGGTTCCACCTGAATCACATTCCAATCGATAACATGATTAACATCAGGTACATATTTCTTAAGCAATGAAACATGAAATACATTATGTATAGTCATAGATGCAGGTAATGCAAGCATGTATGCAACCAGCCCAATCCTTTCCAGGATCTCAAATGGCCCACAAAATCTTGCTGCCAACTTGGCGCAACTTCCCAGCTTCAGGGAACTTCTGTTAGTTCTCACTTTCAGGAAAACATGGTCACCCACTTTGAATTATCTATGGGTTCTGTTACTATCAGCGTAACTTTTCTGCCTATCCTGGGCAGCTTTCAGATTCTGTTTGATTTTTATCATTTGATCCTCCATCTCTTTGAGTATTTCAGGTCCAACTACTACTCTGTCAGTCGGATTATCCCAACTCACTAGAGTGTTTCACTTTCTTCCATAAAGAGCTTCGAATGGGCTCATCTTCAATGATGCAGGGTACCCATTATTGTAGGAAAATTCTACCAAATGCAGGTAGTCTTCCCACCTTGATGGGTTATCCATCACATACATTCTTAGCATGTCTTCGATTACTCGATTTACTCTCTCTATCTATCCATCAGACTCTGGATGATATTCTGTACTGAAGTTTAGATTCGTTCTGAATCCTTTGAACAATCCTCTCCAGAAATTCGAAGTGAATTTTGGGTCTCTATCAGACACAATTGTCTTAGGAACTCAATGCAAGCGTGCGACTTCTTTTAGGAAAATATCAGCAACATCTGCTGCTCTATGGGTGGTTTTTAGTGGAATAAAATGGGCAGCTTTAGTAAGCTTGTCCACCACCACCATGATTGAATCATGCTGCTTGCTTGTTTTGGGCAATCCTGTGATAAAATCCATTGTTACCATGTCCCATTTCCACTCCAGAATAGGTAAAGGCTGCAACAACCCTGCTAGGTGTCTATGCTCAGTCTTAACCTTCTGGCATTCCATACATCTGGCTATGTATTCAACAATTTCCTTCTTCATACCTGGCCAAAATAATGGCTTTTGACTGTTGTCACAATCTTCTGATATCCAGGATGTCCAGCATAAGCCACATTATGCATCTCTTTTAGAATTTCCAGCTTCAATTCTCGGTAATTGGGTACATATACTCTGTTCTTATACAGAAGTAGACCTTCAATTCCTAAGGTATAACCTTCCTCGGTCTGTGGTCTCTCACATTGCTATAGCTTTGCTACAAGTCTTTTGTACTACAAATCATCATTTGCAGCTTCAAGAATTCTGTCTTTCAACTCAATTCTGTACATGCTAATGGCTGTAGCATAGAAACTCTAGCCATCCGATTTGCCTGGCATTTAAGGTTGGCTGTTCAAATAAATATTTCAGACCGTTGTGGTCTGTTATTAATTCGAATCTCTTGCCCATGAGGTAATGTCTCCATTTCCTCAAGGCGTGGATGATTGCTGCCAGCTCTAAATCGTGAGTGGCATAGTTCTTATCATGTTCCTTTAGCTTTCGGGATTCATAGCAAACTACAAATCCTTCTTGGCTGAGAACTCCTCCCAGCCCCTCCTTACATGCATCTGTGCACACTACATAATCCTTGTCTGGATCTGCAATCTTCAGGATTGGAGCACTGGTTAGCAGTTGCTTCAATCGTTGGAAGTTGCTTTCACATTCTTCAGTCCACTGGAACTTCTTCCCTTTCCTTTGCAAGGAAGTGATAGAATGGGCTATCCTTGAGAATCCAGCTATGAACCTCCTATAATAGCCTGCCAGACCCATAAAAGATCTGACTTCTGCCACATTTCTTGGCGCTGGCCATTCTCGAATGGCCTGTACCTTTTCAGGATCCACAGTGATCCCTTCTTCAGATATAATGTGTCCCAAGTAATGGATCTACCTTTGGTAAAAAGAGCACTTGCTCAGTTTTGCGTACAGCTGGTGTTCTCTCAACACCTGCAGCACCATTCTCAAGTGTTGTTCGTGTTCTTCCTCTGTCTTAAAATATACCAAAATATCGTCCAAGAAGACTATGACAAACTTGTCCAGATAATTTCTGAACACTCCATTCATTAAGCACATGAAGACAGCAAGTGCGTTGGACAGTCCAAATGAAACCACTGTAAATTCATAGTGATCGTACCTTGTTCTAAAGGCGGTCTTGCTAATGTCTTCATATTTTATCCTCACTTGATGATATCCAGATCGAAGATCTATTTTCAAAAATACTTTCTCATCCTTCAACTGATCAAAAAGATCATCAATCCTTGGCAGAGGATATTTTTTCTTGATAGTGACCTTATTCAGCTGTCGAAAATCAATGCACAGCCTCAACGTCCCATCCTTCTTCTTCACGAATAGGACTGGGGCTCCCCACGGTGACACACTGGGGTGAACGTAACCTTTCTTTAGTAGATCTTTGAGTTGCAGTTGCAACTCTTTCAGCTCTGGCATACTCATCCTATAAGGATCTTTCGAAACCGGAGTTGTCCCAGGCATCAAAGTTATGGAAAAATCGATGTCCCTCTTCAGAGGTAGTCCAGGCACCTCCTGAAACACGTCCTTAAATTCTTGGAGCACACTATGGTCTTCCAAATTCGACACTACATCTTGGGATGCTTCTTCCACCCAAGCTACAACCAATTGACAGCCCTAACACTGAATGGGTGCCTGCCGCTATCTTTGTGCACCCTCTTCAGTCCTTCTCGTCTCTCTAACCGATGGTTGTTCCTGACGACTATTTCTGAAAAAGGAAGGCTTGCTTCCCTTCTTCCTCTGTTCTTTCTTAAACCTCTTCTGGTCATCCCAAGCCTTTCGAAAGGTAGGCTTTTCTCTCTGCTATTCGTATAAACATTTCATTTTTCTGATGGTCTCTTCCATGGTCTTAGGATCATCATATTGAATCTTGTCACTCATGAAAGGTGGTAGTCCACTCAGATACCTCTGAATCTTGACAGCCTCGTCTTTGATGAATGGAACATACTTCAGTAGTTCCAAAAAACTTCGTTCATACTCATCAATGGTCATACTGTCCAACTTGAGTTCGAAGAACTCCCTCATCTTTCTATCATAGTATCTTTTAGTCAAGTATTTCTTCTCGAAATACTTCTTAAATTCCTTCCAAGTGACCTCTTTCTCTCTGATGTGCTGCACCTGCACAAGTTGATTCCACCACATGGATGCTTTTCCTTTTAGCTGGTACATTGCAATTCTACCTTCTGCACGGGTAGAATAATTCTGCAGTTGGAAGTATTTCTTCATGCCCAACAACCATGTCTCGGAATCTTCCTCCTTTTTATGTTCTCCATCGAATGTTGGAGGCTTAATCTTTTTCATCTCTCCTTTCAATTCCTCCCTTCCAGATTTCCGATGTTTTCTGGTAGGTGATGGGCTTGAACTACTGTGTGTCTTACTGTCAGAACGTCTTTGGGAGTGACTGTGATGTCGGCTGCCACTCCTCGATCTACTTCTTCTTCCATGAGTTCTGCGACTCCCCATCGTACTTGAGTCTCTTCCTTTCTCGAGTTTCTTCTTTATTCTTTCCATGCTCTTCAACATTTTCAAATTGAATTCACCCTGCCGATCCCAGATTTTCAAGAGCTTTCGGGTATCAGCAAGGTGATCCTGGGCATCCTTCTGCAATCTTTCGATAAGTTGCATCATATGTTCTTCCTTATCCATCTCTTTTCCATGCCCATTGGAGTTCGATCCTTCGACTCCTAGGTTAACATTCCTTCCTTCCCGTTCGTCTTCGATTTTAGGGGTAATTTGCACTCTTCCCCACTCCATACTAGGCATTGATTAACTAGAGTTTTGGCCTTCGTTGAACTCTGCACATGCACTGTGCAATTGAATTCGCAATTTTTCAGGCCATTAGACTTTGCGAACAACCCACAATATTTACAAGCCAGTTCGAACAAAATAAAAGACATTTCATTTTAAATAAGTTTCTTGTACTGGAAGTATTATGTATTTCTTTCATTTCTATGCATTTGAGGCAATTTGTGGGACTTCGGAACTTCGGAATCTTGGTTTACGAAGATCCGACGGTTAAATATACGAAACCCAAGTCACCCTTTTCGCAACTCATGATCTCACGAGTTCGTGAGTCGAAGACCCTCGACTCATTTCCTCTAATCGTCGATACCCGAGATGCGACACGGGCATGGCTCCCTCCTAGCTAGCGTCTTCTACGCATGACCATAACCTAGGTCTAAGTCTAAGTGTTAGCACTCTTCGCTACTCGCACCTTCGTGAGTTTCAATGTCGAGCTCCCATGCTCTTATCTCACGAATCCCCGAGATGCGAGAAGTTAACAGAGCGTTGACTCCTTTCCTTCTGGCGATGCGTATTCGCCCGTCAGCCGCCCAGGCCCACCTCGTGGCTCTGCCATGTGTCCTCGTGCGCGGTTCTCGGCGCTTCGCTACTCGTGAGTTGAAAATGAATCCTTTCAACCTTCGAACCTCCAAACGCGTGATAGGCAATGGGGTTCCTGATCCAACGATCCTCCCATGATCTGGATCCAATGGTTGTCCTCGCTCCTCGCAATTTCGCGACTTCGCGACTTGGAGCATCCAACTCTTGGGCCCTCACCCTATGAACTTCCAAGTTCGCGAGACCTGAATGTTATAACCCTAAATTGCACCATCCATGCTTACCCGACATCAGGCCATCTCATTGCCCTTCATTGCCAAAGCCATGCTGAACAGACTCTTCAAAAACTATCTAAATTAAGTAACCCGCCCCCTAACCTATCACTGGGCGTGTTGGAATGCTGGCATGCCTTATGCTGCATGCATTGGAACGCTGGCTGGCCTACTACAGCCCACGTTTACCTAACAAAGAAAAAAATTAGGAAAGTTGCCGACGGAACGAAAAGATTTGGGTCAGTTAACTGGAACTCCCAGCCATGCATGGCTGAGATTTCATCTAAAACCCTAGCTCCTTCTAGCCTATAAAAGAAGGGGTAGGGGTACCATTCAAAGGAGGAAAATCATAGCAAAGAAACTCTGCCCAATTGCCGAATCCGTTTTGTCCCAACCCTTTAGCCTTTCCTCAAGCTTTAGGAGAATTCAAACAAAGCAGTTGGAGGACAAAGAAGAGGAGGAGCCCAAAATCAGGATCGAGGAACGGTGGCCGGTCTCTATAATCATTGTAAGTTGATTCATCTTGAGATTAATAAAAATATACTTTTCCCGTCCCAAATGCAAAAGTCTTATATGTTTTATTTGATTGATGCTTAATCTCTAACCCCCTAGTAGAACAATAGCATGCA
>ML781475.1:826817-871987 GCA_009831015.1 Picea engelmannii | reverse complement strand
GGCCGGTCTCTATAATCATTGTAAGTTGATTCATCTTGAGATTAATAAAAATATACTTTTCCCGTCCCAAATGCAAAAGTCTTATATGTTTTATTTGATTGATGCTTAATCTCTAACCCCCTAGTAGAACAATAGCATGCATGCATAGTTTTGTATTGATTGCAGGATCGCTTTTTGGAACGAGCAGCAGAAGCAAAGGGAATAAAGCGCAACAGAGGATCTACACCAACCGTCGATAAAAAGGTTAGTTGGTTCTTTCCATGTTTGCATGTGAAAAAGGGTTTTAGGTTTGGGGTAGAAGGTTAAAAGTAATTTCTTAAGGGTCATGATCTGCATGCAAGTTTAAGCCCTAGCTTGTTAGTCCGTAGGGTGCAATTTCCCCACAACACCGAATCCTGGATCTCTTCGGCACTTCACGACTCTGCGATTGCTGCCACCTGTCCTCCTCAGATGGACGGCTGTGATTCTCTCGCGACTTCGTCATTTCGTGTCCTCGTGCCTCGCAACCCTTGACACCCAATTCTCGGCTCTTCTACTTACGAGCTCCCAAGATGCGATGTGCCACCTCTTCGCCTGCCGAATCCTGTGGCCCCCACACTGTTCTCAAGTCCTGGTATCCCTATATGACATCAGTTGGGCCCCACAACACAGAGCTCTTGCCTCTTTACCACTCGTGAAGTCAAATGACTTGCTCTACCAACCTCCAGTGCCCGAGTCCCCGATGTGGGTAATCTCGTGACACGCATCCGATCCCAAACGAAAGGTCCAGATCAAATCTTGCCAGTTCAGATCTTTCACCCCTAAATAATAAGGTTTATCCTTCAGGCATCTCCCAAGAGATCCAACGGCTGTTGGGTTTTTCGACTGAGATCTGACGGCTCAAACAATTTCTAACTTAACTCAGGATTTCGCGTATCGCAATTTCCACACTCCTATGCCAATTCAAAAGAGATTTTAATCCTTGTGCACATTCTTCAGATCTGACGGTTACAAGGGTTCACCTTCCCTCCCGGACGGATCCTAAGGTTCTAACACCATTGGTGTAGAGACCTGTCTCCCATGGCCATAGACCACACCAGCCTGCAATTTCACTCACCGCCATACTTCCTGAGCTTATAAACGCGGTCAAGCAACTACTTGACACACCAGAACAAATCGAGGTCCAAAATTGGTCCTCCGGACCCAATTTCCTTTGCATTCTCGGTCCAAAGGCTGCTCCACTGGCCCATCTAGGCTCAGTGTCGAAACCTTAGCTCTGATACCAATTTGTAACACCCCTTTTACTGTTGAATGGTTTTGTAGGTGTTACTACGTGGAAAAACACATACACATTCATTGTTGATTACGTGCATTTACGCAGTGAAATACATTTAAGCTCAGAGTACTCATAAGAGATATTTTAACATAATTATCCATGGAAAATACATTAATCCAAATTCACAACAGAATGCATGATCATTTTAATACACAGAGATACAAAGCATATTGATAAAAGTGTGATAAAGCATAGATAAACACTTATCTTGTAACAGTGGCGAAATCCACCAACCAAGTACAGGCCTTCCACGAACCTCCCAGCCTTAGACCACAATGTTCATCAGCTCAACAGTGGGTCACCCCCGAGATGGGACTGAGCTCCACCCCAAGGCAAGAAATCCTAACTAGGCTGAGGTTACAGGGTAAACCACACTTAGAATCTGGAAGGATTCTCCCCAGGATGCCATCTTACGCCCACTATTCCCAGTCTCTCATTCCCCACATGCATGTTCCACCCGGGAGTATACACCTTCACAAGCACAGTCCATTGGTGCTAACCTCCCTCTCTGGGCCTCGGAAACAGGCTGGATCAGGAAGTCTTAGAGACTGAAGCTGGTGCTGGACACTCTCTGGAAGAAACCTCTTCCAACAACATCCTCTTCCCTCCCCCTAGAGAGAGTGATCCCACACAGGCTCAATTACCACCTGCACTGGAAAACACTTCACGCGCAGTCCATCTCTGCCTGACTACACAGTCAACCGGGAATACAAACTTGGGCCTCTCGAACAAGCTCAACAATGGAAACTGTGTCTCACGGTGTTGATTACCAGAATCCCTCTCTGGAAAAAATTTCGCAGGGAACTCCCTAGCCTCCCCCTTCCTGGCCGAATGGTGTTTCCCATCACCCCTACCCAGGATAGACTCATGCTCTGGTGTTGGTAGTTCATGACAGACAATCCATGCAAGGGTCAACGCAGGTTCAGATGGTTCAAAAGCTGTACAGGGTGTTTCTGTCGGGGTCAGATCTGTTCCTCCTGGCAGTCCGTGAGTCGAACTGGAGAAGAGAACCCCCAACACGTCTCATCATGTCTTTTATTGTGCGGTCAGGGTTGACACTGATGCCCATGCGACTGCATGCGTTCTGGTAGCATGCGTGATTCCCACCATTGGAAATCACATGTCCTTCAAAAGGATTTAAGTTAAAAGATATAATGCACATGTCTTTTTGGAATAATATTAAAATATTACTCCCAAGACTTAAGCCTTCTGGGCTCAACACTTAGCCCCTTTTCTACCTCCAGCCCCTAATTCCTTGCCATTCTGTGGACGCTCGGTCCCCCTTCACTCATTCATCGTGGTCGGTCTGCACCCGACGATGTTTATATTTTATTAATTATTCTGCATATATATGTACAAATACATCAGCAAGCTCCTGGCCTCCAACACTTAGGCTTCCTGGCCTAACAACACATAAGCCTACCAGCTTATACAAAACTTGGCTCACCAGCCTATAAAACATAATTGCAATTCATTTTCAAAACATGGTTTACAATGGGGCTTGGCCTTGGGGACACTACATAGGTGCACAGGACAGAGTTCAGAGACAGAGAGAAATCCAGGTGGCCTATCCCAAGATTTTTGACTGGTCAGTAACCTTTTGGGGACCAAAAGGTCTTATTGTGGGGAGGTGTGATCTGAAATTGGATCTAGAAGCCTGATAGGGCTTGAAAAATGCTAAAAAATGAAATTTCTCGGAATGCAACGAAACCTATGCCATTGGGTCCGTCTCGTCTTCCTGATTCCGGTGGTATATTTACTTTGTCAAATGGGCTCCGTATGGAGAAGATATCACATTTTGTCCGAAAAGTCAAACAGGTAAAAAAATTGTTGACTGTGCAGTCCATACAGTCCGTACAGACGTTGATGTGGCATGTCTGTATGCTGACGTGGTAGGTCTATACAGATGACATGGCAGCCTCAAGTAGTGACACGTGGCAAGAAGATTTGGACATTTGGGTGTACAGTTGGACCTATCCCGAAGTGACACGTGTCACCACTAGAAGGGTGACACGTGGCATGGATGACGTCAGCATCTGACGTGGCGATCGTACGATGATGTGGCATGTGATGATGTGGAAAAGTTTGGTTGGCAGTTGGGAGCGAATGATATCTCGACACGTGGTAGTTTTCTGGTCAATGATTGGGTGCCACGTGGCCCAATCATGGGCTACCACGTGGCACCCCGGTGTTGGTCTATATGGTTTGTGTCAAAATTTTATGGAGTCCGGGGGTTTCGAACCCCGGACCTCCCCCACCGGTTGAGCTTTAACAAGTTCACGTGACCACTATACCACACATTATTTCCTATACAATATATGTTAAACAATATATAAAAATTCGTTGTATGTTTTGGTCGGGGGCGGAAAGGGCTGGAGCCTAGCCCCAACCCATGGATATATTACACCTGCCATACAACCGGGAGCGCGGGGTTACCATAGAGCACAGGAGGTTTAAACGAATGGTCTTATTTTTATGCCACGAGACCGAGTGCTAGTGAGGGCCAGTGCTTGGCCATATATGGTCCATATGACCCTGCCAAGGGGGCGCGCACCAACGAAGGGGCCCTAATGCCTAATTATAGTTATAAAGTGAGTTTTATAACCAATTTTTGGTTTTTAATTGTAATTAAGCCCATTTTTAATGTATTTTCTCCATTTTTGGGAGTTATTGGGTAGTTTTGGAGCCTAAATTTTGGGAGGAAGTTGGAGATGAGAAACCAACTTCCCAGCTATATAACCTAGGCCTGTTTGAGGCCATAGGGGGCATTCAGAGTAGAATGATGCTGAAGAGAAGCCAAGCCAAAGCCATTTTAAGGCAGAGAAGATTTTGAGGAGGAGACGTTGTTGGACCATTTCTGGGAGCTCCGGACGTCCGTTTTGCATGCCGTTTTCTTTGCATGGTTCTAGAGATCTGGAAGAACATGACCAGATCATTCTTGTATCCATTTGGCATTGTAGCGATGTACTTTTGAGAATTTGAACAGAAATAAAGAAGCCTCCCCCACAGAGAAAAAGGCCCAGAGACGTAGGCAAAGTTGTGCCAAACTCTGTTATCAATCTGCGTATTATGGTTTGCTGTCTATTATTCATTTCAGATCTGCATATGTGTATATGGCTGTCATAATTCCTCTTCTTTCCTCATTCTTTCACTAAGTTTCTTAAATGGTTAATTAATGCATGCAAAATTAAAACTCAACCATAAGTCATTAAAAGATCCTACGGATCAATAGATCTTCTAGATCTATCATGGTTGAAAAATGATCCCATATTACACTCTCCTTTGTGGCCAGTAATTCCTTCTAAGTTACCTTCTGAAATCCAAAAATTTGATGGTAAACCTAGTGAAGACCCTAACAACCACGTTATGATGTTTCATCTATGGTGTTCATCAAAATCACTTATGGATGATTCTATACGGTTACATATTTTCCAGTGTACACTTACAGGTTCAACAACCAAATGGTATATTTAGCTCCAACGTGGTACTTTTCAAGATTTTAATTCCCTTTCCAAATCTTTCCTCATGCATTTTCAATTTCCCATCCATTATGAGACTAATACAAAACTATTGACCTCCCTTATTCAAACCAACTCCATACATATCTATGATCATATTCATGAGTGGAGACGATGATGAAGTTTGATCAAAGAAACCATTCCTGACCAATTGTTGGCTGAATGGTTCACTAAATCCCTTTTTCCTCCAATTGCTTGTGGCATCACCATGGGTGGTGTTTTCGCTCAAGAGGAAGCCGTTTCTCAAGCCGAGTACCTGGACCTGGTTTATTCCCAATATGGTACTTTGTATGAATTGATACCGAATGATCCCTGCATGTCAACCAATCCATCAAAAACATCTTCCACAACTCACGTGTATGGAGTTATTGGTTCTATCAAAACCCAATCTCCATCATAGTCAACCGGCTTAGCTAATCACTCAGTTCTTTCACCCACTACCAGTTTGAATTCACTCTCATCTACCTCCCCCATGACTCAAATATCTGAGGTGAATGTGGTTCAATCTGTTTCTCCAAAACAATCACGTGGGAAGAAGAAAATGAAAAATAAACCAAAGAAGAACAATAATCACAATGAAAATACAAAAACACCAACTCAACCACTTGTTGCTGAGAAACAACCACAGCGAAAAATGAAATTTCCACGTCTCATTTGTGGTGATGATCATTACACATGATACTATCCTCATCTTGATGAACTTTTAAAATGTTTTAAAGGAAATTCCCAACCCATTGTGTTGACACATTCTTTTCGTCAACATTAGTCCCTGGTTGCACAAGCCCCTGTCCCTCCGGTAGGTGGCAATCCAAATCACCCTCCTAGTGAGGAAGCTTCATTGAGCGTCCATATTTATATGTTTAATGGGATCGATTTAATCACTTGTACTACCACATATGACACTCCAACTAAACCTAATAAAGATAATGTCGATACCGGTACTACATCGGATCCACCATCCACCACCGTTACTCCTCAATCTGGGCCACTTCAAATTGAGAAACCTACTTTCGACTCTATCTTGCTTCCTCCCAAGAGAACAATTCAAAAGTCAACTTTTAATCTTAGTTCATGTGCCTCCCAAAAATACCATATCGTTGAAGATTTGGCCCAAGCACCGTGTGTTATGTCAGCTCTCGAAATTCTACAACATTTCCCTAGTCAACGTAGAACTCTCTTGGTTGCCATCATAGCAATAGATCTCGAGTCATCTAATAATATCATGTTTAACCTCGATAATTGCAAGACGCGACTCTCTCACCAACTTTCTTTCCAGATAATTGTTGTTGTCCACAATCAACATATTCATCGCACCATTCTGGATGAGGGAGCCTCCACATGCGTCATGTCATTATTTTGTTGGAAAGGGTTGAAATCACCTGGTCTCAATCAATCCTCTACTATGTTATGGGCATTTTATGGGTAAGGTTATCATCCTATTGGAATGTTGCATTCCTTTGATGTTCAATTGGGAGGAAACACGATCTCAGTAGATGTTGAGGTAGTCGATGCTCCCCTCAATCACAACTTATTGTTAGGAATAAGTTGGTTTTATTCCATGACCATCGTCACTTCATCGATGTTTCGATGTGTAAAATTTCCCTATTAGGGTAAAATTGTGTCTATCGATCAATTAGATTACTACACCGTCGACACTTGCACTCTCACGACCAACATCAATCCTTTTTTGGGAGATTCCAAAATCACTTAGGAAAGTGTAGGATTAGGTCTTTTAAAAGACTCTTATGGGTACCTTTCCTGCATTGCTTCCTCCCACTTCAGAACATATTTCCACGATCAATATGATCTCGGCTATGGCATATTAATCCTACAAATCATATGATCTCTATATTGTGCCTAATCCTTTAGAGTTTAATGCACTATGTGACACTATTCCACCTAGTCCTGCAAAGGCTTCATTTGATGCCATCCAGTCTACATCTCCCTCACCGAAAGACCAACATCTGTTGCTTCTACCACTTACTTGTTTCCATCTTGGTTGAATTTCCTATCCTCTACTTTTGATTACATCCTCCATAGTTTTCCATTGGATGAATCTATTAAGGAAATTCTTAGTATCAAAGAGGCACCCTGGGATGATAACCACCATCCTTCATCATTTATTCCTAGTTTGGATGAAAATGAGAAGGATATACACTCCAAATTTCCTAGTGATGTTGTTGAGTCTCCCTGATTTACAATACTCACCCAAGACATCATCACAGATGGGAATTTCGGAAACATATCTTCTATGATATCTATCGACATCTTGATCAAAGAAGGTATTGTGGAAAATGTTCATCTGGGTGAGAATTGTTCAACTGACGAAGTGGAAAGTTATATCGCTTTGTTAAAATAATTTTGCGACATATTCTCTTGGAGTCATGAATAAATTCCAAGGATCGATCCATCAATCGGAGTGCATGAGATAAAAAATTACCCAGACGTTAAACCTATACGAAAAAAACTTCACCCATTTCATCCTAAGAAAACCATGACCATTAAAGCAGAAGTTGAAAAACTATTGAAGTATGGTTTTATTTATCTTATCCCTTTGATCGAATGGGTTTCTAACATCATTTTGGTCGCTAAGAAGCAAGGGACTATTTGTGTTTGCATCGATTATAGGGATCTTAATAAGGCTTGTCCCAAATACAATTACCCTACACCTTTCATCGACCAAATTATCAATAATTATGGATGGTTTTTTGGGATACAACCAGATTGATATTTGTTTGCACAGGGGCAGACCTAGGGTTCAACTCTCAAGAGCACACCAACAAATCCCTAACTACCGACCCTTTCAACAACACCTGCGAAGCATATGAAGTCTCACCCAAGGTAGAGGCAGGGGTAGTTGCAGGACTCAAGTGTCTGTAACCTTAGCTGGGACACATATATGTGATTATATTGATTATAGAGTACTTATCATAGATCATTCGTCAATATTCAACCCTTATTATACTTCGCAGATATCATGAAACATCATAACATTCACTTAGATCTAAGGTATTTCAGCACTTATCAATAGAAAAACAAATCAGATTCGGTAGATCAGCACTAAGCATCTTCATACATGTCAGATCTAGCATTCACACACCTATAAGAAGCACAAAGAATAAGCAAATTTGTTTAAATATATCAAAGAACTTACCAAAATAAGGGATAAACACATCAAGTCAAAGCACAAAGTGTAACACACAGATTTACGTGGTTCACCCCCACCCTGGGGCTACATCCACCAACTCATCTTCTTTATTAGTGGCTTCAATCGGTTATAGCATAGAGCCACCAAAAACCTTCTTCACATAGGACATAATATCTGCACAGCTCGCTAGATCCTTCTTCCTTGCGCTACAACACAAAGCCTTCCACAAATCCTTACAATGACTTGCACTTAGCTCTGCAAGCATCTTACAGTCATGCACAAAGGACTTACAAAATCTATTAGCACTTAGCTTACATCACATAAATCTCTACATCTTTCGATAGATGCCTAGATATCTATTTATACATTACAAAAGTGGACCTAAGTGTGGGTAAACCCACGGGCTGACATCCCTTTCCCATTACATATTCCCCAAAACCCAAAAGGAACCCAAAAGTGGGCCGAGATTCCGCAATATCCACTTCATCTAGAGCTCCATCTTCTACAGGCTGTTGAAGTCCCAAAAATGGTCAAACATGACCAAGTATCTCCCAAAACTTGGTCAAGGGCCGACATGCACCCAACACTCACTTGTGACTCATCCTGAGTCACTCAGGTCTGATCAATTCTACCTCGAATGCCTTGAGCTTGGCTCAATCTGCTTCGACTTGTTGTTGTTGTACGATCTCTTGCTCGACAAACTCCCGGATAATTTTGTCATTGATGGGTCCCTCTAGGCATTGTTCTGCTGCACTCACAACTTGTTCTAGCTCTGCTCCTTAGCTTTCAACCTCTGTGAACAACTAACATGCCTTATCTTGCACTGGTTGAAGTCATTGAGTCACTTCCATAACTTTTCTCTAGATCATATGGATCTTTTGTTGGGTCGTGTGCTTCTCATGAGATATCTTCATTCTTTCTACGAGTGACAAGGCCTTCAACTGCGTCTGTAGCTTTTCAGCTTCATATTTTGCTTCCTAGATCTGCGACTCCAATTTATATAAATTTGGGTTTTTGGTGAGGTTCTCATATGCCTAGGCACTGTGGCTACTCAACTGCTTGCACTCCAAGGAAATATATTTCAGTTTGTCAACTGCATTGTGGGAAATTATTTCTCTTTGGTCTCTGATCTCCTGCAAGGTCTCAGGTACTACGCGAAGCTCTAGATCTGCAATGCACCACTGGATCTTCTGAATTACTCCTTCCAGTTGTGCCACCTGCTATGGAACCCATTCTTTTGTCTGTACTTTGATAAAAGTCACAGAGTGAAGTGATATGTTGACTAGTTCCTTTATCTTGAGTTTCTCCATGATCAATTGTTCCTTTCTTTGCTGTAGCTCTTCTTTCTCTGCATCCCATTTTTCTTGGAGAGTAATCTTTTCTCGTTCTGACGTGTTGTGCAGTTGCATAAGAAGTCCCTGTACCTGTGTTAAATATTGAGTGTCTTATGATGTTTCTTCTTGATCCCATCAAAGGAGATATTCGACTGTATCAACAATCTAGTGGAGTTGAGATGGCTCATCCCCTAGTTTTGATGTTCTTATTGTTAGAGGCATAGTGGAGACTACGCAACTAGACTGTAGTGCCTGTTGCACCCCTTGGAGTTCAATATCAATAAGATTATACCTATACTCCTTCTTCTCCTCCTTTGTCTCTACTATATCTAGCACATCATCTTTCAGGGCTATAACGACAAAATTGAAGTTGCCTAGGATCAGTGTGGTCTGCAAATTAGTCACGGGAGATTTGAACTTCTTTCGGGAAGAAGGTTTCTGAGGTGAACCCTTCCTCTTCTTCAAAAGATCTACTTCATCTATGTGCTTATGTTCAACTTCTTATAACTCTTCACCATCACCCTCTTTCTCTAGCATGATGGAAGCAGTCTTCACCGAGGCACTACTTAAGTCTTGTACTTCACTGATCTTCTGTCACATGCTAGGTCCGGGTAGATCCTACACAGTTTCTGGACTATCTACATCAGATATGTCTGCAGGTTCAACTAGAACAAGGAGGTCTACCGACCATTCCTTTGTGATCTCCTCCAGATATTCTTTTTTTAATATATAATAGGACCGTAACTATTTCTTGTTCTTATCAACACGTGTTGTGATGTACAGAAAGTGTCTCTCTGCGCTGAACTTCATGAGGGGCCGAAACCTGTAGAGGGTGTTCAGAGTGATGCACGATGTAGACTAGATAGCTACTTTAAAATGATTATAATATGAATGAAACATGACATTTGACTGCCATTTTTTATTCATATCATTCAAGTACCACAGGGTATAGAACTTTGCGACCAACAGTTCAAATGGCTTGATTTCCAGGAAGGTCGCACCTTCCAGCATCTCCCATGCAATGAAAGAAACCAGGATCAAGATCAAAATAAAATGGAACTCATATCCTTGGTCTTGGGATTCTCTATAGTCAAGCTCTAGTTGGTTTACCAAGTACTGTGCCCAATTCATCTATAGGCCCTCCACGCACTTTCCTGCAAGGTCTACTACGAATCCAGTGACTTGGGTTAGTCGTTTCTTGCGAACTAACTTTCCTACAATCAGCTGACAGGAGAGGTGTACTGTGTCGTTTTGAATAGAGTCTACCTTGTAGCTGCATGTGCCCTTCTCTACATTTCCATAAGTGTTGTGCCTCTTTCATCACCTTAGTGAGAAGAACAGAGGTGCTTGCAAGCTTAGTTGTGTTTGCTAAGCAGGACAACTGTAAGGAAAAGGGTTAGAGAAAGAAATATAAAAGAACAACTAAGAATTAAACTAAGAAATAAAATAACAACTAAACTAATGGACATAGGGACATAAGGACAAAAGAAACAATAATACCCATGTCAACAATGGTAAGGTTGATATTAGTGAAAGAAAACACCAAGAAGAAAGAGGACTATGAGTCCCTTCTTCCTCCAAGGGAGGGCTCTTGGACCCCCACAAATAAGCTCTTCTTACAACTTTGAAAATGAAAATGGTGAAAGAATTCTTTGCTAATCCACTCAAAGGGTGAGATGGATTGCCCAATGAAATGATGCTAGTATACTCTTGATGAGAATAGAGGATTCCTCAAGTGAATAGTGGTAGCATAACTTTGCTATTGAATTCCTTGAAAAATGAAGAGCACCCATGGCCTTTTTATAGAACCTCTTTGAGGTATTGTGCAACCAACTTGTAGTGTGTAAAGAGGGTAATTAGGGAATTTTTAGGTCTTTGACCATCCAGCCAGTCGAATCCAGTCCATATTTGAGTGTCAAATTAACTTGGAAGCTGAACCAGAAGTGGATGGGAGGCCGACCACTCTCATAAATGCGTCGTTTCTCAGGTGCACATCTTTTTGTGACAATAGTCGTGCATCGGGCGCATGTGTGTGTTTCCTGTATTTTTGTTTTGTGCATGTGCGAGTGAGCCCTGTGTATTCATAACACACTTTAATTTTGTCACTGGTTGTATAGTTTTTGACCCTTTGGAAATGCTTTTGTTATAATTTTGGTGCATGGGTGACCTCATAAATATTTGGCGATGGTGAATTCTTGTAACCATTTGCGGACGAAATTTCAGTGATAACAAATGCCCCCTGATGGATGAGGTTATGAACATACGTATAGCTGAAATTCATCAATGTTTATTCTACTGAGAGTGTCGTTGTAAGAGAGAGTGATAGTGGGATTGTCAAGAGTTACTCATTGGAGGGAGAAGGGAACCTGTAGAACCCAACCTTCCATAAGGTGTGTAAAAATAAACTGTGTACAAACGAGGCGAGCATGCCCCATGCTCATGTCATGTAACTCAAAAGAGGAATGATGTGTTGATGTAGACAACTGCAACACCCTTGGGGGAAGTCGTGATAAAGGTAGAAGAAAATTCTTCGAAGGAACATACTCTGAATAGTAGGCAGTGACATCTATAAGAAAAATCACGAATTCTGTAGGCATTGATAGCCCAGCCCAGGTCAGAGGTCTTCGAAAAATATAAGAAATAACTGCAATAGTCGCAAAGTAAGACCCACTGTAACATGAGAAAGTGTTGAAGTCAAATGTTACGGGGGTCAACGAAAGAAGGGAGCAATTGTAGTTCTCCCTGTGCCATCCGAGATCTCTCATTGGAAAGGTAATGAGAGTCAAGATACTGTCGGCCTTCTAGAAAACTGTGTTGATGTCAACAAAAGGGGGGACGTGACTCCCAGAAGAAAAGGGCTTCGTGAAATCTACTAGGTGAGATGATGAACTGGAGGAGGTACATGGTTGAAGTCAAGACGTATGAAGTCTCAAGATTTCCCTTGGTTGGGGGTATATGCGAAGTATAAGTGGCTGCAACCGTTCAACTAAGTCGAGTGTCAAGGGGACAAAAAGACATGGGATAAGTTGTGCCAGAGGTGGGACAAAGTGAACAAAATTAGAGGGCAGAGGTAAGTGGCCAGTGGGATACTTGGAGTATATGGACAATGTCAACAAGGGTAGATGATAAGGGGTGCCCCAACCAAAGGGCGACATGGGTTTTGTTTGCCAAAAAAGGGAAGAAGATTGCCAAAGGTGACTAGAAAAAGGTAATGTAAATGCTAGAAACAAAGGCGTTTGTACAATAAATAAAGAATAAGTTGGGATGAGTGTACAAATACAGAAATGGGTGCCCCAATGTAATATGGTTGGGCCAGTGAGGGTGGCATTTTCTTGGATAATTGGTGGAGGGTGGGGGCCCCATGGGTGGGTTTTTGTATGAGGTAGGTGAAATGAAGGGAAATTTGCAGAGGGGAAAATTTCTTGTGGATGAAATGGAGGGTTCATGATACTGCGGAGGTGTAGTCAAAAATAGAACCTTGAAGAGATAATCTGGGAGTCCAGTGGGAAAGATAACAAAATGAGGAGAAGGACTATGTGGTTGATTCGTGACATGATGTAAGACTATTGAGACTCCCATCCCTAAAGGGCTGAAAAACAACATGAGTGTCAAAGTGCAAAAGGGTGCTATGAATGAGACAACTCATGTGGGGGAGAATGCTACCGGGTGACAGTACCGAAGATGTAAATGGAGGTATTGGTACTGCAGAGCTGGAGATGGAGATCCTATAGGAAAATGTCAGAGGGTGTGACTGGAGATGCAATTGAGATTCAGAGGGAATAATTACATGTTAGTGCTGATTATATACCTGAAGGGGTGGTGTTGATGTATGATGACCAAATACCTGCAGACATGAAAACCAAATACTCGACGTGAACAATATCTGAAGAGAATCGAACATACGAGCATTTATTTGATAATTTTGAACATGAGCATGTGTACCTAGACAGGGTATGAAAAAATGGTGCCTCAGGGGCTAAGGATAAAAAGTGGTCCGGGGATTGTCATGATGTAGATGACGGGATGCTGGTCTCATGGCTAAAGATGGATCGAAGAACAGACACCCAAAGCTCCCGGAATGGTGATTAGAAGTTTGGCAGAAAGGCCTATATATAGTTGTAGGGAAAGCATTGCCACCTCATTTGTACTTGCTTCCAGAGTGACTGGACAAGAGGTATTCAGAAGAGATTTGGAGATTCTGTGAGAATGAGGTAGTTGATCCAGGATTAGTGATCTTCAGGTTAGTAGTCTGATCATCTTGCATAGAATTAGGTTTTTTATTTCTGGGCAGGGGCTGTATGGAGGGTCGTACAGGGTTTTTTAGGGGTGTGGGCCCCTAAGTGCATGGGCGATCTGGAAATAGGTATGCATGAGTGTGCGCCTGTTACCCAGATATCCACGAATGGGGGCACCCATAGGGGGGGAGAAGGAATGCATTATGTGCGTGCCTGTTGGCAACACAGCCGCGCATGTGTGCGCGATTGTGTAGTGGACAGGCGTTCTTTTATGCATGCCTATGTGCATGACATGGGTGCATGGAGGCACCCTTGTAGGGTGAGCAGGTGCGCATGCATGTGTGCCTGTGGGATGGACAGGCGCACATGAGTGCATGCCTGTGTAGTGAATAGGCGCACATACGTGTCTGCCTGTGGGGTGAACAGGTACACATGTGTGTGCACCTGTGGGTTAAATAGCCGCGCCTTTGGGGCAAAGTTGACGGGTGTAAAACTTATCTTTTTAATGTTTTTTATGGTCAATGTGGCTGACCTAGGACTTTTTTATGTGGCTAGAGGTGATTATTTGGCACGATGCCATTCGGTTGGTGAGACTGGGATTGGTCCTAGCTGAGGGATGCCATGGTGATTGAGGAGCCGGGAGTTCGTGCTACTTTGGCAACATGTGGGCTACTGAATATCTTTGAGTGCCCATTGATACGAGCGCAGGAGTATCTCCTACATTTTCTTATCCGGATGTGGAGTCCAGACTTGCATTGTTTTATGGTGTGGGGAGAGCAGATTGCCTTTGTTGTGGTGGAGGATATATATTTTTTGACCGGGCTCCCGTTTCAGGGAACACCCCTACCAGCAGAGCCGGTATTACCTGCAGACGTGGTGTTCGTGATAGTGGGACAGAGGTATTGTTACAGGGTGAACTTTATATCGGGTTTTGTTGTGAGCATCAGGGTGATGGATTCCCTAGCACATCGTTGTATAGCAACGATGATTGTGAGGGTGTATGGGTCCCTGGCAACCCAGTGGATCAATGGTGGTCAGCTGAGTATCATGGAGAGGCTATTGGCCGGTGAGCACTTTGCCTAGGGGCTTACGCTGCATGCTAGGATGGTAGGGTAGTTGGACCATTTTTGGTCCACTGATACAAGGGACTTTTCCTTTGGCTCCATCCTAGTGGCCTGGTTCTTGGAGAGGGTTCCTATGTTGTGCCCTAGGATTTTATTGGGTGATCTTGGTGCACGAGAGCCATGATTGAGGTGGTGGTCGACTATTTTGGTTCGTCACGGTGGTGGAGAGGGTGACCACTTCTTAACGACTGAGGTGGCGCAGGTGTGGCGATAGATGCCACAGGTGATTTTGCAGTATCCTTATGCTGGTGTTGACTTCCAGGGTGATCCGAACATGGTTTTGCCTCCTGGGGAGGTATTTGATCACCAAGGCATGTTTATGAGTTTTGATATATATTTGTGAGATAGCATGATATGTGTATATGGTATAGATGCTGATACTATTGTTTGGTTGTTTGTATGTATAGATGTGGCACCTCGCGGGTGCGAGGTTGAGTTGCTAAGGGTGTCGGCTCGCAAGGAGTCAGAGAGACCACTACGGGGAGGGCCATGGGTAGGAGAGAGACGTCATCATGAGGACGTCAGAGCGAGACTAGTTGAGGAGGAGAGAGAAGCAAGGAGATGCTGGTTTGATGACCCAGGTGCAAGGCCATCACATGCTCCTCCGGCGGATGCCAGAGCAGATTTTGAGGATATTCTCCACCGCCTGTAGGCGGTGCTATAGGGTGTGCCTGAGAGAATGTGGTCACGTATCCAGGATGAGGGAATCCTGGAGAAGTGTGTGGGGGTTCCACCACTATGGTGGGCTGTGGTACGACAAGCAGCAGTAGCAGGTGCTACTATGACTGGATGGTTACCTCCCGGTCCGGAGGGACCAATAGTGTGTGGGGGATCACCGCCCGAGGGAGGGGCAAGAGGTGGTGCTCTAGAGGCACCATGAGTGGTGCTCTATGTATTGTTTTATTTTTGTATATAGGCTGGTGAGCCCATTTTGTACCGAGGTGTTGTACTAGCCTGTAGAGTCTGTATATGATGTTTTGTATGTAAACATTTTGATGGCACTGGTGACCAATTTATATATATATATATATATATATATATATATATATATGAGTATACATTTTGGGGTCTATGTGATGTTTACATGTGTTTTTTAATGTTGTATGATGTCTAATCTATATATATGTTGTGACAGGTTTTTGATGTTTTTATGTATGTGTAGAGGTATATTGATGTGATATATGCCAGTCTAACACAATGTTAGCTAAGTTATCTGTAATTTGATTCAATTGTCTTGGAATATGTCTAAATGTAATGAAATCAAAATGTTGAGATAAAAGTCTAACCTGTAGGTATTTGTGAAAGAGGCAAGGATCATGGACGTAGTACACATTGTTGAGTTGGAGAACAACTAGTTGAGAGTCGAGAAAGATGCTAAGGTGATGAATATGATGATGTTGGGAATCGACAAGGAGGCCAATGATGGCAGTGTATTCGGTTTGGTTGTTGGTGGCTGAACCCAAAAATATGCTGCTCGAATGGAGCATTTCATGTGAGGGGGTATAGAGGGCCCAAGATGACGAAACGATATTTTGTGTCCAACGGCTGGTGCCATCAGCGTAACCGATGTGGTAGGACAATGAGGAAGCATTTGTCAATAGCACAAATGATAGTTTAGACATGAGAGATGGAAAAAAGATTAACAACACTATAAAAGAAATAACCTAAAGTATAATTGCTATGCTTAGGAATAAAATTTCTTTAAGTATAACCCATTGACGAGTTCTTTGAGAGAGAGGTCGTCGGGAGAGGCCAAGATGTAGGTGCCTTTGGTGAGGCAATGTTGGATAATGTAGTGGCCATGCCATAGTGACTCGAATTTTCCATGATCAAGGGTATCATGAGTGATATCATAAGCAAGGAAGTGGTCACCTTCTTGAAATGAGCGAAGGTGGACATGATGATCAAAGGTGGACTTTGAACATTTTTTAGCTGCTTCATTGTTTTGTAATGAAGATCGACGATCTTCATCCAAGGACTTTAAGTTTAGCAAGCGCTGCTCCATTGGAGCAGTGTTGGGTAATAGTTCAATTGCGGTGCGTAAGGTGGGAATTTTGCACTCAATGGGAAGAGTGGCCTCAACCCAATGGACTAGATAAAATGGTGTGAAACCAATGGCTATTTTCACAGTCGTATGATAAGCCCATAGCACGGAAAATAACATATGATGCCAATTGGTCTTATGTTTATTAACCGTGCATTGTAACATGGTCTTGAGGACCTTGTTAACTACTTCGACCTATCCGTTAGACTGAGGGTAATATGGTGAGGCAAACTCGTGGGAG
Source organism: Picea engelmannii (assembly GCA_009831015.1). Taxonomy (NCBI): domain Eukaryota; kingdom Viridiplantae; phylum Streptophyta; class Pinopsida; order Pinales; family Pinaceae; genus Picea; species Picea engelmannii. Next base: position 855,028 of record ML781475.1, on the reverse strand, counting down.
AATCCTAACCAAGATGAGAGTTCGATGAAAATATCATTCTCGAAGTGTTTCCCATGATCGAAAACTAGTTGGAAGGGTACTCCAAAGTGGGATATGACGTGGTTAAAGAAAAAACGCGTTGTAGTGTTAGTGGTATTGTTGAAGGTGGGCATAGCTTCCACCCATTTTGTGAAGTAATCGACTGCGACAACAATGTATTTGTGGCCATTGCTAGATGGGGGATTACAAGTCATGAAGTCAATGCCCCATTTACAAAAGGGGTCGGCAGTAATGACTGGTTGAAGAAGAGCAAGTGGTGCTCATGCTTTGTTGGCGTAAAGATGACATTTCTCTCATTTATTCATGGCATGAATGCAATCGTGAAACAATGTAGGCCAAAAATAACTTGCTCAGATGATTTTCTGAGCAGTGGACATTCCTGAAAGATGCCCCCCACATGCACCGTCATGGCAGTCGTTCAAGACTCTATCGGCCTCGTCAATAGTCAAGCGTTGACAAAGTATGGTGTTGACCTCTTGCCTATATAAGATGTCTCCGATGAGGAGGTAGCGGGGGGCCTGATGGAGAATATGCTGACGATCATCTTGTGAGAGGTGATTACTGAAATTTTGGGTTCAGAGGTAGATGAGGAGGTCACCGTACCAAGGATCATCTGAAGTGATGTAAAAGAGATGTTTGTCAGGGAAGTGAGTATTGATGGGGGCACTGGTAGTGTCAGAGGGGAAGGCTGTGACAAGTTCAGCAAGGATGAGAGCTTTTGTGCTCTCGGGTGTTGAGAATTCAAGATCGTACTCCTGAAGGATAACGATCCATCGGGCAAATTTTTCGTTAATTTGTCGATGATTGAGAAAGTATTGCATAGGGTTGGAATCTGCTATGACTTTAGTCGTGCAAAGCATAATGTAATGACACAGTTTCTGGACTGCGAGGACGAATGCAAGGACTAGTTTCTCTTCATGTTTATACTTCAAGGGTGGCCCTAAGAGGTTTTTTCTAACGTAAAAAATGACATGCTCACGATCATCATCACCGATTTGAACGAGAACTCCTACTACTGAGACAACTGATGCTGATATGTAGAGGATATAGTCACGATTGTAGTTAGGTGCACTAATTAAAGGGGCATTGGAGAGCACCATTTTAAGATTGTCAAATGATTTTTGGGCATGTTCATCCCAGTAAAATGGGATGTTGTGGCATAGTAAGCGAAGGAAACCATGTGCATGAGTGGCGTAGTCTGGGACAAATCGACGTAGAAAGTTATCTTTTCCTTGTAAGCTCTGGAGTTGACGTAAATTTCGGGGAGGTGGAATTTCTGTGATGGCTTGGACTTTGAGGGGGTCCATGGTAATACCACTTTGGGAAATGATGAATCAGAGGAGGTGCCCCACAGTGACACAGAACACGCACTTGAGAGGGTTCAAGTGGATGTTGTACCGATGACACCATTGAAAGATGATCCATAAATCATCAAGATGTTGGGTGCGTTTCTTGGATCGAGCTGTGAGGTCATCCAACTATGCAAGGATGATATGAGCCAGATCATGAAAAATGTATGTCATAGCCCATTGGAAAGTTGTGCCAGCATTCTTTAAGCCAAAAGGAATGACACGATATGAAAAAGTACCCCAAGGGGTAGTGAATGCAGTTTTGTATTGGTCGACTGGGTGAATTTGGATTTGGTTATAAGTAGAGAAACCATCCATGAAAGATAGACCCTCGTGACCTGTGCAGTTGTTGATAATTTGATCAATGAAAGGAGTTGGAAAGTTGTCTTTGGGACATGAGTGATTGAGATTGCAAAAGTCCATGCAGACGTGGATAGTGCCCTATTTTTTGTTAACGAGTACAGGGTTGGAAACCCATGATGTATAGGCGATGGGGTAGATGAATCCGGCTGCACGTAATTTGTCAATCTTGGATTTGATGGCTATTGCTTTGGATGGTTGTAGTGGTCACTATTTTTGATGAACTAGTGTAATGTTAGGCCAGGTGTCGATGCGATGTTCGATGATAGAGGGATCAAGGCCAGGAATTTGTGTGTATGACCAGGAAAAAATATCCTAATATTCTTGGAAGAGGGCTTTATAGGCGGTGACTTCTTGAGGAGTACAAGTGGCACCAATGGTGATTTCCTCAACGACTCCGTTTTTTATGGAAATGATGATTTTGATGGTTGGGGAAATGTTGGCCATGTTTCCTTCTTCAAAAGAATCAGGGGCAGGAATGGGGTTGTTGAACCAGTCGATATGCTCTAATGGGATAAAATCCTTGCTTTCAACCACGTATATGGGGGGTTGGTTAGGAGGCATGGAGGCTTCCTATGGAAAGAAGAGAACTCAGTGATGCAGCGCATCCCATGGATAGTCGGGGGTGGTGAAATCTTCGAGTATTTCATCATCACAGTGGAATTGGCAAGAATACAAGGGGTCATCAAAAGTGATATCGGTGGTTGTCGCCATGTGGCTATACCCTGGTGATGAAGAAGAAGGGGGAATGATGCAATGAAATTGTGATGGTTTGCTCGACATAAACCAAATATCAAAGTACTGAGGAGTACCAGTGGTAGTTGGGTGTAATATTTCTGTAGGGAAATGAATGGGAGAATGGGGGGATTTGGGGGTGAATCCTTGGAGAAATCATCCAAGAACCATGGAGGCATTGGGAGGGCCTCAGGTTTGGGAGAAATGATATGAAGAATCTTTAGTGATGAGGTAAGGTCAACCATTGATTCTGTAGGGGTTTGAATTAGGGTCAATTGGCATTTCCTATATTCAATGATCATACAACATTGGTATGTAAAATGATCTAAGGATTCACATAGAGAGCAAGGGCATCTCATACGTTCATTGACCGAAGTTGTAGCATAATGGATGTCAGTGATGTTGGGTAGGGATGATGTAGCTGGATTGGGTTTGTTTTGGAAGCTTTGGCATACTATGGCTAATGTCTGCCAGAAGTGTGGCAGTGCTGGGCAACGGTGTGTATAATGGCCATATTTTGAACATATAGCACAAGCGAATTTGGTTCGCAGCCCTTTACTACTTGAGTGAGGGGTGGTAGCGGCAGTACTTGCTACAATGGCGAGTGTTGATGGAGTTTTATTGAGTGGAATCAAGTTTCATAACTCCAGTAGAGATGGTTAGTTGTTGGTTTGGTGTCCATCTTTCTCACATACTGCGCAAGGGGGTTTGACGTGTGAGGGAAGTGGAGTTGTGGGCTCCTTCTTCTTTCTCCTACCCCCAGCTATGGCAGGGAGGGTAGTGAGTGGGGGTGTAGAGGATATGGTGGGAGTGAGTATGGGAATCATCATTGGGATTCCTTCAATTTGGGGGGGAAGGGATGGTTGAGGGACCATCTTTGGTGGGTGTAAATACCAAACTGGAATTGCTAACACCATATTAGGGAGGGTAAGCATTGTGGCTACTTGGAAAGCTTGTACACCGAGTGGAGGGTAAAATAAGGGGATTTGAGTTATGGATTGGGGGACTGTCTCCAAAACTGGAATATAGCCTTGGGGAGAGGTGAAATCATGGAATGGTGGGGTCAACGAGTTTGCAGGAGGCTCGTGAGGGGAGAGCTCTGCGACTAGTGGGACGTCGGATATGATAGAAGCCTCCCTAGGAGGAAGGGTATCCTCTATGTCAGTTCCATTGGATGATATGATGCAGAATTGATTGGAAGGATGGAGGAGTGTTGGTGCACCATGGTAACTTTCTAACAATCATGGGTCTTTGAAAATTCTGGGACCCATTTCGATGAGTGGGTATGCATCATGACTTGTGTGGATGAGAGGAAGAATGTTATCGATGTTGGCACATGGGTTAGGCTCGTAATGTGAGACTTGGTCAATGGTAATGATCTTCCCATTATGGGGGAACATCATTGTTTGAAAGACGGAAGAGGCAACTGCCTTCATAGCATACATGTAGTTATGACCGAACAGGATATTGTAATTGAGTGGGGTGTCGATAACTTCAATGTTGATGAGAATAGTTTTTCCCTCGAGTTCTACGGGGACATTTTGGAAGAGCCCTTCAGGAGACGATGGTCGTCCCTCATAAGCTCATAAGGTAATGGCAGATGGTATGATTTTAGGGGAACCAAGTTTTTGTCATACAGATTTGGACATAATGCATGTGGATGCACCTTCATAGATGATGCATCGATGACCTGTAATGTTCCAAATTTTCACTGGGATTTGAAAAGCGATTAGAGCAGGAAGGTGAGGTTCTCCGCTATCGAGATCAAATGTAATGAGTCAAGTATCTATGGGGTTGACTTCCCCCAAGGTGGAAAGTAATGATTTCCGCTGAGTGGGACAAGTTTGAAGGACTTCTAAGATTGACATGGAAGTCGGGGATTGTGCTAAGTCATCAACCAAACTGTAATTATGAGTTGCCCTAGCCTGTGGGTTGTGGACATTCCTGCGCAATGGGATGTGAGGGATGCAAAGAGGTGGTTCTATGTTAGGGTGAGGGATCACCAATGGGGGTCCCGTTGGCATGGGGATTGTTTCTGGAGGAATGGGAGGAGACTCAGTGGGTGCATGGTACTGACGATTACGTGTTTGAAGAAGGATTTCTTCCTCACTGGTGAGGAGGATAGTTCAATCTGCGGGATTGTTTGGGTTGAGGTACTGTCCTAACTTTGGTGGGGTAGGTTGTATCTCTTGTTGGTTGTTCATCATACCTTGGTGTGGAATGGGATTCTGTAGCACGGCTGGGGGTGGTTGTTGCATGTATTGTTGTGGGGCCTACTGAGGGGTAGGTTGTGCAGGAGGATGTGGTAGATTGCCTGAGTCTTTTAGCCGTTTAAAATTAGTGATTTGGGGGAAATGATGAGTATAATGACCGAAATCACCGCAAAGGGAACAAGGGAAGTTGGTTTTAATAGTATTGGTATTTCAACCTTGACACCTATTGTTATTGCCCCCTTGGGGGTTCTGATTCCCTTGGTTCCGGTTGCCCCCAGTAGGTTGGTTTTGTTGGGGTTGATTCCTGAATTGGCCTAGGTTGTTATTGTTCCCGTTCCTTCCTTTCTTTTGGCATTATTCGACGGATGGGTTGGATTTTCCATATTTAGCTGTTCAAAATTTTGATATTACTGAATGGGAGAGGGTTGAACAAAATTCACCCCAGCGTGAGGGTGTGGGGGGCACATGGGTTGTGGTGGACTAGGAAATGGAAAGTATGGATTTTGTGCGATTTTTTATTCGTAAGGTACATAGGAAGGTGTGGCGCTTTCACTAGTAATTAAATTATAAGAAGAGGTAGAGGGGGTACTAGAACTTAGTTGGATAGGGGGGTATATTGAGGGTGCTGACGATGGGCCACTTATGGGTGGAGGGATAGAAACAATGTATGGCTATTGATAAGGGGGTGGGGGTAAATAATAGGTTCGCCCATACGCCAATGGATATTGAGGTGTGCCATACATTGGTGGTGGTTGGGGTTGAGGACTATGGTGTGTGGTATTACCAATCAATCCATTTGTTGAGTGAGACATCCCGGGTTTGTCTTGACCGAATGGCACGAGTTTGGGGAAATCAAGAAGTACTGTGTATAAGTACCATGATTGTGAATAGATGAGGTCATATTGTTGAGCCTTACTGATGGCTTCTTCTTCGGATTGAGGAAAGGTGGAAGCTACATCTTTACCACTGAGAGAGACAAGTGATCTGAGAAACCAATCAAGACACTGTTGTTTGGTGGTTTCATCTTTGCACAAACTACGTCGTCTATGCCACTCGTGAATGTGATCAATGATATCTATGGCTGAGGTTTTTTTGAAATTAGAGAGTCGTTCAAGACCATTATCATGGCGGATTGGTAATTGAAAGAAGGTCAAAAATGCTTTGGCCAAGGACTCGAAAGTCGCATGGGATCTTGATTTTTTGTCTACATACCATTTGGCTGATGGGCCAGTGAGTGTGCATTGAAATAATCATAGTCTGTTGGAATCGTCCATAATGTTGTTGGAAGATCACCATAGGTGGAAAGTCATGACATGGTTGGTAGGGTCATCACCTGCCTTTCCTTCAAATTTGGGGATATCTAAAGGTAGTTTGGTGGGCATTGTAGGCCATGTGGGGTCATTCAATATAGGATCATTGGTGAGTTTTCTTAGATCTGGTATGTTAAGAGAGCCCAAATATGGCATCTGTAGTGGGGGGGGGGGGGGGTTAGTTCCATCCATGGTGTGAGTGTGTTATGAACCTCACCCTTGAGGGGGACTAGGTGGGTTGGTACTTCCCCCTTAAGAGGGAGTTTCCCCCTTGCTTCCGTGTAGAGAAGAGCGAGTGGATGGAGAGACTTGGGAAGTGGACCCAAGTAATGTGGAACCAACCAAAGATGATCCTAGAACAGTGGCACTCACATGAGTGTGTGAAGGTGATGCCGATGAGTTGGCAAGACTAGGAACTCCCCCTAAAATAGGAGGGAGGTTTAGTAAGCGTCTGGAATGACGGGGGTTCTGTGGGTCCCCTATGATGTCCGACTAGCTGAGTGGATGTGTGTGAAATGTGATGAGAAAAAATAAACAAGAGCCTTTTGTTGCAAATTTTGAACTTTACACAATATATATATCTAGATCAAAATGTAATCAGAAGTGCATTATACATAAAGTGTTTTGAAAAAGAAGCATATATGTGGATAAGTGGGTTTTGTCTGTGTGGGGAATCAAAGAAAACAAATGCTTGTGTCCTAAAATAAATAACATCCTTCCTCTCAAATAACACTAGACCTTCCAATAGTACTCAACAGTGGGGTCTGAAGTCACCAGAAGAGAAACTAGTGAAGGATGAAATAATCAGTTATAATGAGGGGTAAAGGGTGCATATCTCGAAAGAGCTGGTGATATTTCCCAATAGCCACACAAAATTCGATCAAGGTGCAATTGTAGCCCACAATTTCCACTTGGGTAGATGTCCTAAAATTTGGTCACTAGGTACCTTGGTCAAAGTTTGACATTTAGATTTTCGGCCTAAGAAATGGGTCATAGGGTAGATCCCGTCCAAGAGGTGGGTGCCTCAAGGGGGGCACACAGAACAACCGAACCTCGACCTTCAACCCTTCATGGGTATCTCCCTGCCTTATGGTGTTAGAAAAACTTGACTTGGAGGATTTTCAGTTCCCTGTTTGACAACTTCTATGGTTTTGACAATGTGCGAACCATATAATGGGGAGTTATTTGGATGCCTATCCCCGAAATCCTACCTAGACCAAAAAATTTCTTTTGGCACCTCTTGTGGAGGAAAACTTAGTGAGTTTTTAGAAAAAATTTAGATGCAGTTGTTGGAGGCGCGAGAGAAGAGCATACTAAGTGATTGTTATCCAACTTCTAGTCCCAATGCAAGTTAGATGTGATTACAAATGATTTCCAACTTATATTTTTATTCAAAACAAGCCATCCATGTGGCGAAAATGAAATAAAAAGAGGAAATAATGATTTAAACCCCCTAAGTGCCTATGTGTTTTGACTAATCCCTTTATATGAAGAGGGGACTAAGTGTGGTGCAGCTTAAAACATTCATGAAATCACTTTTAAGAAGGCTAAGGGCCTTCCCCAAATCACAAAAAATCCTTACAATGTATATTTTTTTCACAGGTGTGCAGGTCTCGGTGGAGACAGAGGTTCACTAAGTGCCTGTGTGCAGACTGAAACAAGATTATGGGTGCAAGTGTGTAGAACATAACTGTGAATTAGGTGCATGTGTGCACTATGCACATTTGTGGGCCAAAAAATCCATGCACAGATGACACATGGCTGTGAATGAAAATTTCGGATGGAATTCTCCCAATTCAACTTGGAATTGGATGTTTAGCAGGTCAGCTTGGGTCGGTTAATGCACCTGCAAGTTAAATAAACCAAAAGAAGAGCTAGAAAAACCCAAATGGGGTACGAAATTGATACCTTTCCCCAGTAGAGTCACCAATCTATTGCACCTCTTTTTTCACCTTAGTGAGAAGAATAGAGGTGCTTGCAAGCTTAGTTGGGTTTGCTAGCAGGACAGTTGTAAGGAAAAGGGTTAGAGAAAGAAATATAAAAGAACAACTAAGAATTAAACTAAGAAATAAAATAACGACTAAACTAATGAAGATAGGGACATAAGGAAAAAAGAAACAATAAGACCTATGTCACCAATGGTAAGGTTGATATTAGTGAAATAAAACACCAAGAAGAAAGAGGACTATGAGTCCCTTCTTCCTCTAAGGGAGTGCTCTTGGACCCCCCCAAATAAGCTCTTCTTACAACTTTGAAAATGAAAATGGTGAAAGAATTCTTTGCTAATCCACTCAAGGGGTGAGATGGATTGCCCAATGCAATGATGCTAGTATAATCTTGATGAGAATAGAGGATTCCTCAAGAGAATAGTGGCAACATAACTTTGCTATTGAATTCCTTGAAAAATGAAGAGCACCCATGGCCTTTTTATAACACCTCTTTGAGGTATTGTGCAACCAGCTTGTAGTGTGTAAAGAGGCTAATTAGGGCATTTTTAGGTCTTTGACCAGCCACCCAGTCGAATCCAGTCCATATTTGAGTGTCAAATCAACTTGGAAGTTGAACCAGAAGTGGGTGGGAGGCTGACCACTCTCATAAATGCATCGTTTCTCAGGTGCGCAGCTTTCTGTGACAACAATCATGCATCGGGCACATGTGTGTGTTTCCTGCGTTTCTGTTTTTTGCATGTGCGTGCGAGCCCTGTGTAGTCATAGCACACTTTAATTTTGTCATTGGTTGTATAGTTTTTGACCCTTTGGAAATTCTTTTGTGATAATTTTGGTCCATGGGTGACCTCATAACTATTTGGCGATGCTGAATTATTGTAATCATTTGCGGACAAAATTTCAGCGATAACAATAAGTCTCTTTTATCTTCTGTGTTGAGGCTTGGTCTATGGTCTTTCTAGGGTAAAAATCATGTGGGTCAAGGCCTTGCAATCCAATGGATCAATGTTGGATCCATTGTGATATTTTGGTTCAACCATAAATATCCTCCATGGTAACAAGATAAAAACAACTTAATACATGAGTTCACTTCTTGATGTCGTCCGAAGTGCAGTATATTCATAACATTAAGCAGGGTAGACTGCGTGAGGTTATGGGTCCAAGGCTGGGGGATAATCTTGAATTCTTTCCTTTCATCTTGGTTGGATACTTATGCGGGCCGAGCATACTATAAGATTTATGGTCTCCAAGGTTGAAGTCACTAAACTTCAGCCCTGCTATCTTATCCTGGTCTGTGCGAACTACACGTATCCCTTTTGGGAGGTACACAGTGACCAAGTCATAGTCAAAATCTCTAGGCACGCTATCTCTATTCACTATGCTGCTCAAAGAAGGTATATATGCAAGTAAGATGCTTGGAATCAACTTATCATTCGCGAGATCATCTCTACGCTTTGTTCTTGTCTCTGACGTGATTCTAGAAGTTCCTGCTCCGCGAGAATTTGATGTAGAAGCTTGGACTCCTCCTGTCAATGATGCTTGCACACCTGTAGACATCCTTCTTTCCAACATGACTTTCTCGGTTATTAGATCAACGAGTACTTCCATCACAGATTATTCAAGTGCGCTAAGATCCTTGGACATACATGCTTGGGGTTAATAATATCGAGTTCAATAAGTAATGTAGACACAAAAATACTATGGAAAGTAAGGACGTAATGATCACTGGACAATCTTAACCAAGGTTGTGAGCTCAAATTCTTGATTTGGAAAAAGTGTTCTTCGTGCATGGCGTGACGGGATAAATAGGAAACTCAACAATGGATTGCTTACAATGGGTATGAGGCTTCATTAACTCTTGTTCTATTCATTATGGCACAGTCCATCAGTCAGGTGGTGAGCCATAAATGTTTTTCCAGTTGTTTGGAGAATTAGTCGAATGGATATATCGTCCCCAACGACTATATTGCTTCAGGATGGCGAAGTGACCTATGTTGCTATTCTTATATCTCGGTGAAGCTCAAATTCTGCAAATTTTCCTTCTGTGAGGCTCCCTCTGGAACCTTCTGTAATTTTTAAATCTTACCCCTCTTCCTACTTAGCTTCCTAGCCTTCTTTCAAGTGAGCTTCATCTTAGTATTCTTCTTTCCATTATGATTCTTATCTTATTTAGATATAGTTACTACGTACTATTGAGAATCTTTCGATGTTAACATCTCTTCTGCCTTTGGATTAAGTACTTTAGTCTTCTGCGAGTATTCTATTGGTCTTGCAGCTTCAACATCAGAGTCTCTAGGGTCAAATAGATTTGATCCGTTTTCCTGTTCTTTAATCAATTGAGCGATCCTTTTGGTCATAAAATATTTTAACTCTTGTTTTTTATATTATGAGGCTTCTTCTTCTTCTTTCCGTCTGGCTTGATCTCTTGAGCAGGCCATGTTGTATTCTTTCCATGAAATAAAACATATTCTGGAACCCTACCTCAATGAATTACCTGCTCATTCATCCGATCGACAAGATCACATTCGTCAGCTATGGGCCATTTTTCTTCGATGTTGGTTTTAACACATCCATTTGAATCCTCAAAAATGTATATTCCCTATCGAATCAAGTCAACTCCTAAAATTCATTGTCTATAAATATTGGATTAGGGTGGATCCCTTAAAATTTAAAGGTATTCTCGCTCTACCCCCTCCCAAAAATCTGACCCAAATACAAAGTTTGCAATGGAAGTAAAATATTCTTCGCCGTTTCATTTGTAATTACATTGAAATCAATAAAGCATTTATGATATTGTTGCAGAAACACACTCCTTTCATATGGGATGACATTGCTCAATGCTCATTTGACTCCCTTAAGAATGCCTTAACAAACACGTCTCTTTTCCACCCACCAGATTATGTGAAAGACTATATATTTTACTTGGCTACCTCTACTTCCACTATTTATATGGTGTTAGTTCAAGAGGATAATAACGGTGATAGACATGTGATCTAATTTCCGAGTAAGAGTCTATCGAGTCCCGAGCTCTGATATTCACATGTTGAAAAGTTGGCCAGACTGTAGTGCCTGTTAGAACCCTTGGAGTTAAATATCAATATGATTATACATCTGCTCCTGCTTCATCTCCTCTGTCTCTACTATCTCAAGCACATCATCATTCAGGGATACAACGACAAAATTGAAGTCTTTTGGGATCATTGTGGTCTGCATCTTAATCATGGGAGCTTTGGACTTCTTCCAAGAAGAAGGTTTCTGAGGTGAACCCTTCCTCTTCTTCAAAATCTCTGCTTCATCTTTGTGCTTCTGTTCAACTTCTTATAACTCTTCACCATCACCCTCTTGTTCTGGCATGATGGAAGCAGTCTTCACTGAGGCACTACTTAAGTCTTGTACTTCACTGATCTTCTATCGCATGCTAGGTCCAGGTAGATCCTTCTTAGTTTCTAGACTGTTTACATCAGATATGTCCATAGGGTCAGCTAGAACAAGGAGATCCATCGACCATTCCTTTGTTATTTCCTCCATATCTTCTTATGTTAATCTATAAGAGGACCATAACTGTCTCTTGTGCTCATTAGCACGTGCTGTGATGTAGAGAAAGTGTCTTTCTGTGCTAAACTTCATGAGGGGCTGAAACTTGTAGAGGGTGTTCAGAGTGATGTGCGATGTAGACTAGATACATACTTTCAACTAATTATAATATGAATGAAACACGAAATTTGAATTCCATTGTTTATTCATATCGTTTGAGTACCACAGGTTACTAAACTTCACTTCCAATGGTTCATTTGGCTCGATGTCCGCAAAGGTTGCACCTTCCAGCATCTCCCATGCAATGAAAGAAAACAGGATCAAGAGCCAACTGAAATGGAACTCATATCCTTGGTCCTGGGCTTCTCTGTAGTTGAGCTCCAGTAGGTTTACCAAGTACTATTCCCAATTCATCTGTAGGCTCTCTGTGCACTTTCCTACAAGGTCTACTACGAATCCAGTGACTTGGGTTGGTTGTTTCTTGTGAACTAACTTTCTTGCGATCAGCTGAAAGGAGAGGCATACTACGTCATTCTGAATAGAGGCTACCTTGTAGTTGCATGTGCCCTTCTCTACATCGCCATAAGTCTCTTTTATCTTCTGTGTTAAGGCTCACTCTGTGGTATTTTCAGGGTAAAAGTCATGTGGGTCAGGGCATTGCATGCTCAACCCGGTGATCCGATGGATCAAGGTTAGATCCATTGTGATATGTCAGTTCAACCATAAATATCCTCAATGGTAACAAGATAACAACAACTTAACACATGTGTTCACTTCTTGATGTCGTTCGAAGTGCGGGATCTTCATAACATTAAGTAGGGTATACTGCATGAGGTTATGGGTCCAAGTCTAGGGGATAATATTTGAATTCTTTCCTTTTGTCTTGGTTGGATACTTATGCAGGCCAAGCATACTATAAGCTTTAAGCTCTCCAAGTTTGAAGTCACTAAACTTGAGACCTATTTTCTTATCCTAGTCTGTGCGAACTGCACATACCCCTTTCGGGAGGTACACAGTGACCAAGGCATAGTAAAAATCTCTAGGCATGCTATATTTGTTCACTGCGTTGCTCAGAGGAGGTATATACGCATGTAAGATGATTGGAATCAACTTATCATTCACGAGATAATCTCTATGCTTCGTTCTTGTCTCTGTCGTGATTCTGGAAGTTCCTTCTCCGCGAGCAATCCAAGGAGAAGCTTGGATTCATCTTGTCAATGATGCTTTCATACTTGTATATATTCTTCTTTCCGACATGAATTTCTCGGTCCTGAGATCAACGACTACTTCCTTCGCAGATTCTTCAAGTGCAGTAAGTTCCTTGGACATACGCACTCGGGTTTAATAATATCGAGTTCATGAAGTAATGTATACATGGAAATAAGATGGAAAGTAAGGACATAATGATCACTGGACAATCTTAACCAAGGTTGCGAGATCAAATTCTTGATTTGGCAAAAGTGTTCTTCGTGCATGGTGTGACGGGATAAATAGGAAACTTAAAAATAGATTTCTTGCAATGGGTATGAGGTTTCATTAAATCTTGTTCTGTCTGTTATGGTGTGGACCATCGGTCAGGTGGTGATCCATAAATGTTTTTCCAACTATTTAGAGCATCAGTTGAATGGATATATCGTCCCCAATGACTATATTGCTTTGCCACAACGAAGTGACCTATGTTGTTGTTCTGATATCTCGGTGAAGCTCAAATTATTCAAATTTTCCTTCTATGAGGCTCCCTCTGGAACCTTTTGTAATTTTTCAATCTTACCCCTCTTCCTACCTAGCTTGCTAGCCTTCTTTCCAGTGAGATTCATCTTAGTATTCTTCTTTCCATTCTGATTCTTATATTCTTTAGATATAGTTACTACGCGTTGTTGAGAATATTTCCAGGTTAACATCTCTTCTACCTCTGGAGTAAGTACTTTAGTCTTCTTCAGGTATTCTAGTGGTCTTCCAGCTTCAACATTGTAGTCTCTAGGGTCAAATAGCTTTGATCTATTTTCTTGTTCTTTAATCAATTGAGTGATCCTTTTGGTCATGAAATCTTTTAACTCTTGTTTTTTTTGTTCTGAGGCTTCTTCTTCTTCTTTCTATCTGGATTGATCTCTTTCAATCCAAGGTTTCTCTAGTAACATGGTAAATGAGGCTCTGTTTTTAATACATTTGATAACCTCAAAATCTTCCTTTGTCGAAGTTCCATTGACAGTCGTAGATATTTGAGCAATCCTCCCACATAAACTTACCAGATTCCCTTTGAATAGTCCTATTCCTCCTAATGAAGGGATCATATCAGGTTTCCCTATATCTTCTCAGGTTCTTTCTGGCATAATATTCACTTGTGTCTCTTCATCAATAACATAGTCAATGTCGAAGTCCCCTATTCTTTCTTCAATGCATTCTTTTTCTTTGAAAATATCTGATAATATGAAATGTCGGTGGTCATTCAGGGTCTCCTTCATTTGTATCAATACTTTCTCTGATTATTGGTGGGGTTCTACCTTTTCTGGATATTCCATAGGGTTTTCTTGGTTCAGATTCATTCCTTCAAGCATAGCGATCATTCTAGGGAAATCCAACACTTCATGGTCCATATACTTACAACAAAGACAACTAGGTCTTCTTCCGGGGAATTCCTTAGCAATATGTCCTAGTATTTTACAACTATAACAGAGGGTCAATCCTCTCTTTCTTTTAAATGATCCCCAACTCCCTTTATACTATGCACTAGGATCATAGGAGTTAACCTGCAACAAATTCTTTCTAGAATCCTGCATCCATTTGTTAGTCCAAACATTCTTTCTATGCATAGGTATAACATATATTTCATTATTATTATCAGATATACTTATATTAAATCTTCTTTCATCTATTAGTGCCCTAGTTTTCAAGCTAGGACAAAATCTATCAAACTTACCTAGATTCATATTCTAGAAATAGAAATTTTCACTTATCTTACTTTTACAGAGCACAAAGATTTTCAGATCTTGCTTCTTTAACTTTATTACCTCTATTAGAGCGTAGAGCTTACATGTCTTACCTCTTTTCTTCAGGTCTGACCTTCTTCTTGGCAAAAATCTTCCAGATCTTTCTTCTTTCTTTCAGATCCGACCATATTTCTTCAGATCAAACTTCTTTTCTTAGCACAAAGATTATAAACCGAGTAAGTACTATGCGCTAGGGCACATATCTACGCACAAAGATTTCTTTTGCATAAGCCTCTTCTTTCTTAGTTCCCAAAAATCAGAGTTTTAGGTCTCGACAATGGAACCATTTTTTTGCACAGGGGCAAACCCAGGGTTCAATGCTCAAGAGCGCACCAACAAAGTCCTAACTACCAACCCTTTCGACAACACCTGTGAAGCAGATGAAGTCTAACTTGAGGTAGAGGCAAGGGTTGTTGCAGGACTCAAGTGTCTAGAACCTTAGCTGGGACACAGATCTATGATTATATCTCTTACAGAGTACTTAGCATAGATCATTCATCAATATTCAACCCTTATTATACTTCGTAGATAGCATAGAGCATTGCAACATTCACTTAGATCTAAGGTATTTCAACACTTAGCAACAATAAAAAAGATCAGATCCAGTAGATCAGCACTAAGAATCTTTATACATGTCAGATATAACATTCACACACCTCTAAGAAGCACAAAGAATAAGAAGATCTATTTAAATATATCAAAGCACTTAGCAAAAGAATGGATAAACACATCAAGTCGAAGCACAAAGCATAACACATCGATTTACGTGGTTCAGCCCCACCCTGGGGCTACATCCACCAACTCTTCTTATTTATTAGCATCTTCAATCAGTTACAACATAGAGCCACCAAATATGTTCTTCGCATAGGATAGAAGATCTGTGTAGCTCACTAGATCCTTCTTCCTTGCGCTACAACACAAATCCTTCCAAAACTCCTTACAATGACTTGCACTTAGCTCTGGAAGCCTCTTACAGTCAAGCACATAGCACTTACAAAATCTATTAGCACTTAGCTTACATCACATAGATCTCTATATCTTTCGATAGATGCCTAGATATCTATTTATACATTACAAAAGTGGGCCTAAGCATGGGTAAACCCATGGGCCGACATCCCTTTCCCATTACATATTCTCAAAACCCCAAAAAGGGACCCAAAAGTGGGCTGAGATTCCACAATATCCGCTTCATTTGGTGCTCCATCTTCGACACATTGTTGAACTCCCAAAAATTGTCAAACATGACCAATTATCTCCCAAAACTTGGTCAAGGGACAACAATATTCTACCGGTTGATCAACATAAAACATCCTTCATCTTCACTTAGAGGACGTTCTCTTATCAGAAACTACCTTTTGGTCTTAAGAACGCTTGAGTTACCTTCCAGTGGGCCATTTTGTATGCTTTCCATGATATAAAACATATTCTGTAACCTGTTAGTGACATTTCTTGCACAGGGATGTTTTCCTCTCCGATTTGAGGCCTTTGATGTAAACACATGGAAGTGGGATTTTGAAATCCGGTCATGTGAGTTTTATTCAAAGGCCGCAACCATAAACGTCAAGAGAGCCCGATCATGGACATGAGAAATAGCGAAAGATATCTAGACCATACGTCTGAGAAAGGACGCGTGGCAGGAGATCGGCGTCATCAGGAAAGTCCCGACAGGGAAGCGCCCATCGAGAAACTTGAAGCCATCGAGATATCGAGGATCTTGGGGAAGAGTGATTCATGCACTTCAAAAATGTGAACCGTGAAACCCCGGTGGAAAGTATGGTCAAGGGAATATGGTAGTGGTCACTTGGACCAGGGCCTAGTCAAAGGGCTAGCACGAAAGGTGCATTGGCAATCGGAGAATCGCGAGTCCCGGAGACTTGTGTATTGAGACATCGAAATTGCCGAAACCCCGACAGAGGTTTGGCCGAGGTCATATAGGAGGTGGTCGTATGGACAATGGTATAGACGGGAGGGGCTAAGGACATAAAGGAGCTCATCAGAGAGTCAGTGATCGGGAGTTCAAAGGGTCAAGAACTCTTGACAACGGGAAATGCGAAACTCCGAAACCCGATACAGAGTCGGGAATAGTCATCGTGAAGTACATGATACCGTGAGGAAAGAAGAAGAGACCTGTGTACTGGGTAGGGTTTTCATCAGGGATTCCACTCGGGGATCTAACGAGCCACTTCGGCTCAACAAAAAAGGAGAAAGAGGGTGGGTGAAGCCTCGCCTCACCCATTTATTGCAGAGTATGAAGGTCCCATCTGAAATTTACCCAGGAGGGTCCCTTGTACCGTTTCTCTTCAGGAAAGCCACGCCGAGTCTCCAACTCACCAGAGGAACCTGCACATGCCAACTCAACATTCAAAGGGCTCAGGTACCCCCTGACGCGAGCCATGCTGAATTAAGGAGGCGTATGACAGGGGAGCAGAGGACTGATTTGATTGAAGTAGACTGACAGCCCATCCTGATAGAGAAGCTCCTCAACGTCAAGCATTGAATTCATGATATGATCGCGCCTTCAGCGCCGGAGTCAGCTCTAAGTATATATAGGAATTTTTTCCATTTTGTAAGGATCAATGGTTGAGCAGAGCTACCGGTTGTAAAACTTTAATGAAGCATTGTTTTCTGGTTATTTCTAGACTTCTGAGACTTCTTGCCTTATGAATGCGAGTTTCTTTACATCTTTGTTATACTGTGTTAGAGAAGCTTGGAATTGGAGGATCCAGTCGAGTTGTAGTTGTTATAGGATGATGTTGTAATGGATCACTGTAATGGTTACGGAGTCTCTAATCAGTTCCTGTGATTTCCTTAACACTGAATGACTTGGAATTGGAGGATCAAGTCAAGTCTTCTCTTCAGTTTCTCGAAGCCCTGAACTAGGAGGATCCTGCGTTCAGAGTTTTTCCCCTACAAACCGCTGTAAGCCTGTTGCCCAAAGCTATTTGTTCACCTTTATTACTAAGTCTTCCACCTGCTCATCTTTTAATCAACCCACTAGCTGAAGTTAGGATCCCAGACCTCCTTTGTTCTTTACGTACCAGACCCAGTCCCTGTGTTAGAGTAATATCTCCTCGAGTCTTTATCTCCATTTGATCACCCCTTTGTAAAAAAATCGTGACATTAAACTGATGGGTGGTGGGATTTGCTCCTGCAAGCAATCTAGGAGTGACTTTCGACGCTAACATTTCTGGCGCCATTGCCAGGGACAAAGTTGAATATTTTCCCTGGGCAGAACGACAACGATCAACTGATTCTGAAGGTGCATCAGAAATCAGAATTATTTAGATTGCTATTGTGCACCTGGAAACTCCACTGTGGTGACTCCATTGTTTCCACTTTACTATTTCAGTTGTGGCCACTGTCGGCACACCTGAAAACTGATCCAGAGGAGCTTTCTTGAGAAGGTTTCAACAGTTGCTTTCTCAGCCTGAGAAGCTTCCTGGGGTAACGACAACGTTAAGATTTGGCCTTTGAGGGTGAACAAGGACCGGGCATATTTGAAGCTGCGCATCCTTCACCTGGCGACTTCATGATTCGAGGATCAATTGGCGACTCCACTGGTTCGATATGGAGAAAATCCTGGCTCGAAGGTTTGCTCCATTTAATTTTCCGCTATTCCTGGTTTTCCTAATGAGGTCCCTTCTCCGAATGAATGGGGCGATTATTTGCCCAGATTTAGAGAGCATGAAGAGGACAACCCTTCTCATCATCTCTGGGAGTTTCATGAACTCATGCATCAGTGGGAGATACAGCATGAGGATGTATTATTGAAAATGTTCATGTTCTCGTTAGCAGGGGATGCTCGTGAATGGTATCATTCTTTACCCCCTGCTAGCATTTCTTCACTCACAGAATTTCATGCAGCTTTCACCGCCCATTGTCAGAATCTTTATCCCTTTGAGTTAATTTTTTATAATTGTTGCAAGGGATACCACAACTCTATACAAGAGAAAGTTGCTTCTGACGTAAGCTGTGGGGAGGATCCTGATGACCTGGATCAGAACTCAGTCCTTTCTCCTCCCCATTCATCTGCACCCGAGGCAGGTTATGAAAGTGATGAAGTTCCCAGGGAGGAGGATGGCGTCTTGAGTAAGCTGATGGAGCAGGTGAAATATCTCTCTGCCCAATTAGAAAGGTTTAAATATGAAGACTGTGCAGAGGATTTTCTAGTCCTTGAGGAAAATGTTCTTGGCGGCTCTTTTGAAGAAGGTATTGAGGATTTCATGGCCATAGAGACGTTAGTTTATACCCCTGAGGAGCCTACTATCTCAGATTTAAAGAAAGAAGCCATTGGGGAAGAGGACTGTTCTCTTTTTCTTCACAAGATTTCCCATGATGTATTTACATTTGGGATTGAAAAGGAGGAGCTGGAGATCGTTCATTTTTTGCAAGATGAAGAAGTTTGGTGTTCACCCAGCTTTAACGACTATTCAGTTGAGGAGCAGTAGAGCCCCACATCACATATTGATGACCTAGGTAGCAGTCAACCCGTGTATGACAACTATGAATCAGGTTTTGAGCTGGACACCCAGAACTTCCAAGAGAAGACTGCAGAGCCTTCTCCTCTGTTCACAAATGAAAGACAATGTGAGGAAATGAGCCCCCCTGAGAAGCAAATTGAAAAGCAGAGTTTTCCCATAGGTCCTATCTATGATGATTATGACTCTCACCCTTGGGAGAGCCAAGAAGAGGCACCGGAAGAACCAGAGGAGCAGTCGAAGATGCAGTTTACACATTGTGCAGAGCTAGTCAGCGAGCAACCACCGCCTGAGATCAATCAACGTACGTCAGCTTTCCACCCATCTATGCTTACCATAGATATTCAACCACACATCCACAACTGTTTAGCAGAGGAGGTTGCCTGTCGCCCATTTTCTGGAGTTTGCCACTGGTCCTATGAGCCTGTGAAGGAATACATGGAGTTGCATTTCCTTCATAAGTTGGATCCGCCCTATTTCATCTCAACTTCAGCCTGTAAGGAGGAGTTGAAGAGCGTAACCATTCTGCTATCATGGTTACACCACCTGTTTGTAATCATTGACAGAAGGAAGGAGCTTCCATTCAGGAAGTTACTTGATTGGCTATGGTGGAAATTTTCTTTCACCTAGCCTCATGTACAAAGTATATTAGTATTAGGCTGTACATAAATAAGCTCTTTTGAGCATGTATGTTTATTTTGTTCGCTTTTATTTTTTGGCCTGTATTTTTAGCGGTGGGATGTTTTGAGCATGACTCCATAGCCCAACAGCAAGGCACTAAAGCTGTGGAAGGAGTTCTTAGAGCATCGCGGGGATGACTCTATCCCCCATGGAGCCTAATGTTAGTGACATTTCTTGCACAAGGATGTTTTCCTCTCCGATTTGAGGCCTTTGATGTAAACACATGGAAGTGGGATTTTGAAATCCGGTCAGGTGAGTTTTATTCAAAGGCCACAACCATAAATGTCAAGAGATCCTAATCATGGACACGAGAAATAGCGAAAGATATCTAGACCGTCCATCTAAGAAAGGACACGTGGTAGGAGATCAGTCTCATCGGGAAAGTCTCGACGGGGAAGCGCCCATCGAGAAACTTGAATCCATCGGGATATCGGGGATCTTGGGGACGAGTGATTCGTGCACTTCAAAATTGTGAACCGCGAAACCCCAATGGAAAGTATGGTCAAGGGAATATGGTAGTGGTCACTTGGACCAGGTCCTAGTCAAAGGGCTAGCACGAAAGGAGCATCGACAATTGGAGAATCGCGAGTCCCGGAGACTTGTGTATTGAGACATCGAAATCGCCGAAACCCCGATAGAGGTTTGGCCGAGGTCATATAGGAGGTGGTCGTATGGACCATGGTATAGCCGGGAGGGGCTAAGGACATAAAGGAGCTCATCGGAGAGTCGGTGATCAGGAGTTCAAAGGGTCAAGAAATCTTGACAACGGGAAACACAAAACCTCGAAACCCGATACAGAGTCGGGAAAAGTCATCGTGAAGTACATGATACCGTGAGGAAAGAAGAAGAGACCTGTGGACTGGCTTGGGTTTTCATCAGGGATTCCACTTGGGGATCTAACGAGCCGCTTCGGCTCAGAAAAAAAGGAGAAAGAGGGTGGGTGAAGCCTCGCCTCACCCATTTATTGCAGAGTATGAAGGTCCCGGCTGAAATTTACCTAGGAGGGTCCCTTGTAGCGTTTCTCTTCAGGAAAGCCACGCCGAGTCTCCAACTCACCAGAGGAACTTGCACATGCCAGTTCAACATTCAAAGGGCTCAAGTATCCCCTGGCGCGAGCCATGCTGAATTAAGGAGGCGTATGACAGGGGAGCAGAGGACAGATTTGATTGAGGCAGACTGACAGCCCATCCTGATAGAGAAGCTCCTCAACGTCAAGAATTGAATTCATGATATGATCGCGCCTTTAGCACCAGAGTCAGATCCAAGTATATGTAGGCATTTTTTCCATTTTGTAAGGATCGATGGTTGAGAAGAGCTCCCGGTTGTAAAACTTTAATCAAGCACTATTTTCTGGTTATTTCTAGACTTCTGAGACTTCTTGCCTTATGAATGCTAGTTTCTTTACATCTTTGTTATACTGTGTTAGAGCAGCTCAGAATTGGAGGATCCAGTCGAGTTGTAGCTGTTATAAGATGATGCTGTAATGGATCACTGTAATGGTTACGGAGTCTCTAATCAATTCCTGTGATTTCCTTAACGCTGAATGACTTGGAATTGGAGGATCCAGTCAAGTCTTCTCTTCAGTTTCTCGAAGCCCTGAACTAGGAGGATCCTGCGTTCAGAGTTTTTCCCCTACAAACCACTGTAAGCCTGTTGCCCAAAGCTGTTTGTTCACCTTTATTACTAAGTCTTCCACCTGCTCATATTTTAATCAACCCACTGGCTGAAGTTAGGATCCCATACCTCCTTTGTTCTTTACGTACCAGACCCAGTCCCTGAGTTAGAGTAATATCTCCTCGAGTCTTTATCTCCATTTGATCACCCCTTTGTAAACAAATCGTGACATTAAACTGATGGGTGTCGGGCTCTGCTCTTGCAAGCAATCCAGGAGTGACTTCCGACGCTAATAGAACCCTACCTCAATGACTTATCTGCTCATTCGTCCCATTGATGAGATCACATTCATCACCTACGGGCCATTTTTCCTCGATGTTGGTTTTACCACATCCATTTGAATCCTCAAAAATGCATCTTCCCTGTCGAATCAAGCTGACTCCTCAAATTCGTTGTCTATAAAGATTGGATTAGGGTGGATCCCTTAAAATTTAAAGCTATTCTCGCTCTACCCCCTCCCAAAAATCTGACCCAACCACAAATTTTTCAATGGAAGGAAAATTTTCTTCGTTGTTTCATTTGTAATTACATTGAAATCAATAAAGGATTTATGATGTTGTTGTAGAAAGACACTCCTTTCATATGGGATGACATTGCTCAATGCTCATTTGAATCCCTTAAGAACACCTTAACAAACACGTCTCTTTTGCACCCACCAGATTATGCGAAAGACTATATCCTTTACTTGGTTGTCTCTACTACCAATATTTATATGGTGTTAGTTCAAGAGGATAATAACAATGATAGAAATGTGATCTACTATCCGAGTAAGAGTCTATCCAGTCCCGAGCTCCGATATTAACATGTTGAAAAGTTGGCTCTAGCTGCAGTTATTTTCATTCATATATTTTTCCATTACATCCTATTACGCACTACCATGGCCATCACAGAATCGAACCCCATGTACCATATCTTAACTTGTCAAGTCATTAGGGAAAAAGATTCCAAATGGATTGTTATTCTCCAAGAATTCGATATCAATTTTACCAAATCAAAAACCAAAAAATCATTAGTCTTTGTGGAATTGATATGTGATCTTCTCTATACTGATGAAGATACTGAGCCCAGTGATTATCTTCTGTATGAATCCCTATTCCTCATTAGTACGTCTGACCCTTTGTATGGAGATATTCTTCTCTGTTTCCAAACCCAACATTTTCAGCCAGACATCTCACTTGACGAACGTCATCGTATCTAACATCATTCTAAATGCTACCTCATCATCGATGACACTTTGTACCTTCGTGGAATTTATACTATCGCACAACATTGTTTAACCCATGATGAGGCCGACTGCATTTTAAATGATTGCCACCTTCAATTTTTTGGCAGTGATCTTTTTGGGATGGCTACAACCCAAAAAATATGATGTGTCAGTTATTTTTGGCCTTCTATATTCAATGATTGTATCGAGGCCATCAAAAAATTCCCACCGTGTCAAATATTTCATAAAAAACCATGTACCCACCCTGATCCGCTGCATTCCATTGTTGTCTTCAACCCCCATGCAAAACATGGCATCAATTTTATGAAATGTAATCCCACCTCAGCCGAGGGGCATGGTTATATCATCATTGTCGTTGATTACTTCACTAAATGGGATGAGGCTATGCCTACATTTCTTAATGATGGTTATAATGAAACATCCTTTGTTTTTAACCACATCATAACTCGATTCAGTGTCCTGCAATCTATTGTAATCAATCATGGCTCACACTTCCAGAACCAGATGATGAGTGAGTTGCACGTCAAGTTGGATTTTCACCATGAAAATGAATCCCCCTACTATCCTCAGGAAAAAAGACAAGTTGAAGCCATAAAAAAATTCCCAAAGGCCATGCTCCAATGCATGGTGGGAACAAACAAAACCTCTTGGCACTTGCAAATTTTCTCCGCACTCTGGGCCTATCGCACTTCGGTGAAAAATGCAATTGGATTCACAACATTTCAGTTTGTATACGGTATAGAAGTAGTGTTACCAATCGAATGTGATATCCCTTCATTGGAACTTACCATAGAAATCCTACCTCACACTTCCACTGAAGAGGAACGTTTCCTATATTTAACCAAGTTGGATGAAACTCGTCGTGATGCTTCTCTCATTAACGAGACGTATAAAAAAGAATGAAAAATCAATTTGAAAAATCTTTTCAACCTCGTGCTTTTGCATAAGGAGATTTGTTCCTAGTTTATAATCAAGCTCACAATAATTTGGGGAAAGGAAAGTTATAATCCTTGTGGCATGGGCCTTATATCATAAAATATGTGCTATACAGAGGCACCTACGAGTTAGTCGACTATGATGGAATATCTCTCGTTGAGCCCCGAAATGGGCTTTACCTCTAAAAGTACTATGCATAGAATATTTGGCATGTGTGGTTTTTACATTATTGTACTATATATTTTTGACTTGGTATGTATTTTCTTTTGTGTGCATGAGTTTTATCTCAGTTTATTATCCTTTGTTTTGTGATTTCATGTGCATATGACATCTCCATTTCCCATATTTTTCAGGTTTGTGGATGGCACTAGTTGACACACCCAAAACATTTCTTCTGCAACTTGGTTCATATACCACTCTGGTGAGTTGGTGAGTTCAGGAGGAATTTTCCTTGGATATGCAACCAATAGCATGGAAGAATAACATGTCGAGATGAGACTCTTAACCAAAGACTCCTCCCTAGGTATAACTTGTTTGATTATTAACCTAGACTCTCAACTCGTGGTATGCCATCTTAATCAAGAGTACGTCATTCACAACTCATTCTTACTACGTCTCCACCTAAGGGTTCTCCGTCTTGAAAGATCGTTTGAATTTCTCCAATACAGGTACATATCGAGAGAACTCAATACAATTTTGGATTCGTTAGCTAATTACATGTTGGATCAGTATCTTGTGCATAGATAAAACATTTTTTGAAATACATGAATCATGTGTACACAAAATAATCACATAAGATAAAATGAAACATCGATAGTGACTACAAAAATCGTATCTCTCTCTCTCTCTCTCTCTCTCTCTATATATATATATATATATATATATATATATATATATATATATGAGTGATAGAAAACATTTGTTTGAAAATACATCGTCAAAATGTACATAACAGGGCAAAAATATTGGGCCTTCATGCCCATAACATCGTCATAAAGACTACAAAATCAAATGAGGACCCTAATCATCCTCCTATATCACGTTTTGCTTTGTATAGAACTGTATGTCTCATGCCACCTAATGAAACAAATGGTTGAGACTCTTGGGAACCCCAAACATATGTTGCTACAAGTGGAGAGGCACATATCACTTCATAAGGGGTGGGAATCCCATAGTCAAACCTCAGAGGTTACTCTCTGCCTATTGAAGTCCTTCTGCCGCAATGTCATGCTCAACTTCAACTTGTGCATCTCCACGATGCCCTAATGCCAGCATCTCCATTGGATGTGATACCAAGTGAGAACTAGTACTACTCACCAATTTGGTGATGGTGAATATAATCGATCGAAGTGCCAAGTCTCTTACATCTTTTATCATGATTCGGCTACCTACCAACCATGATCCTAGTATGAAATGTTCGAGAACATATGCCTTGTTTGGTTGAGGAGTTGCCCGGTCTCTGGAAAAGGGAATGGGTGCTCCTCTCCTCAAGAGTCATGTGATAAAATATACATCATGTAACTCATGCGGCTCGATGCGAAATGCTTGCTCAACATCATCCCATAGGTCAATCAAATACTCAAGAAGTAGTACTTCCTTTCTCATATTTTGGAGTTTGAAGTATTTGAGTAACACACATTTTTGCAAATATGCCCTTGCTTGAGGGCCTTGGAGAGAAGAAATATCATTGAACTCATGTTCATGCTCTTTTCACTCTATCATGTCTAAGAAATAGATGAAACTTGCAAATGAAACATTTAAACATCATTAGTAAACATTTTATGGAAGAAAATTGTCTCTATTTAGCCCAAAAATCAAAATAATTTTGTGTTTTGTGCCTAACGCTCCCTCAAAAACACCTACAGAATGATAGCACTCCCTAAACATGTGAAAAAGTGTGATAAAATATCTAACTATGCTTCCTTCAGTGCTTTGAGGGAGTGACAATCTGGTTCAACGCTCTAGGGCTTCCTAAGGAGCCTAGAATGCTCAAAAAAAAAGTTAAAATACTGTAAAAGACCATGAAAAATGATGAGGAAGGAAGATGATCAACTTGGTCGGGATGAATTTGGAAATAATCACTCACAACTCCCACAGTCACTGCTCGAAAAACACTTCCAAAAGGTGGAAAATCCAAAATATAGAGGAGATTGGTAAAAATCCAAATGGTAAATGAAATTTTGACCTATTTTCACTATTTGATAGGTTCATTTTTTATATTTCTCATTAATATAAAGTCATTTTTGGGTTTTAATATTTTTTTGAGAAGTTACTAATGCTTTGGGCCCAAAACAATTTGTTTTTATAGGATTTTGAGCAACATCTTTCGGTAACCTTGTAACACTGATGAGCATAATATTTTTTCTTACCCGTGCTCGCAAAAACATGAGAAAGTAACTGTTGGAGCCGCCCTTGTTTTTCACCTCGCGCAATTTTCAATTTTTGATACTTGAGATCTAAAGTTGTTTTTCTTTTCCTTCTGAAATCATAAGGCTCTGAAATCTTGTCGCATGAATAGCAATGCTTTTTCACTTTCAAAAAAGATCCATTTTCGCAAGTATGTTTGCTCTTTTGTTTTATTTCGGGGTCTCGCAAGTCGGACACTTTAATTTTTGAATTCACAAGTCTTGAGTCGCGAAACTACGAACTCGGTTTTAATTTTTGCCCAAGGCATTAACTAGGGTAAAACCTTTAACCCATGATTAGACGTCGTCGGGGTTTCACGCCTCAGCATGCGTCAAACCCAGGTTTTTGTTCTTACAGCCCCTATAGCTGAGAACACGATAACTTTGTGATGACCTCGGTCGGAGATTAAAGGTAAAAAACTAACCAAGGTTAAATCCGGTTCTCGGCACCTCGCCACTCGGTACTTTATTTATTAGAGTTAAAGCTCCTAAAACCTCGACTCACGAGGTTGCGATGAGATTATAGCAAGATTAATTAGTAGCCTAATCAAAGATTTTCTTTAGATTAATTGGAGCCTTAATTACCGCCACATCGCGATATCGCGACTCGGCAGATCATTCTCCCAAAAATCTGTCTTTAAGGTTCCGAGTCGCGATATGTCAAATAAATTAATTACATGATTAAGGATGCGCCAAATTTACGGTTACTATTAATTAAGCTAAAATCGGCACTCGCAGTCTCGCGAGTTGAAAAGTCAAAATGTAAAAGGGAAATTCACAATGTGGCGAAAAGCGAGAAAATTATTTAAGTCCCTAAGATTTGATTTTTTAAATTAAAATGAGATACGTTCTGCGCATCGAGGTTTTCACACTTCATGAGGTAGCTACTTTCTCTCCATAACCCGACTGCCTGTTAAGCCGCCGAACATTGATGACATTAATGAAAACTTAGGGTAAATCCACGAATGGATAAGATCGGATTTATATAATAAATTTTGGTTTTATTTGTGATTTGACAGACTTATTTCAAAGGTACATAATTTTCAAATATATACGACAGTTTCGTTCTATTTTAAACATTTCTCATAAGCGCACAGAGCTCAACTTTCTCCGAGGGAACTCATTTTCGCATGTATACACAGGTGTATTGTAGAAGAGCGAAAAATCAAGCGTCATCCATGGCTCCAAGGAGAGCAGCGAAAGCGAATGTCGAGGTTGCAGCGCAGGGTCCAGACAACGTCTCAGATACTTCACCTCGGACTGGCGGCTCAGTACCCACCTCGTCGTTTATTTCAGATATTTTGCAATCCGAGTTGGTAAACTATTCAGACTCCGATGACGATGACAATGATACTGTAAAGGACGACCTGAACACTAAATACAAGACCGTTGTTTAGTCTGGTATGCACCTAGTTGCAACCAGACCACGGTTGGTCCCATACTACGACATGATCCGATGGGCATTGGATCACATAGACCTGCCCACCAGAACTATCGTAAATGACCGACAGGCCATGGTCGTGACTTTTAGGCTGGAGCATATCCAATCTATGTATAAGCTCCCAACAACTTCTGAATATACATATGGCACTGAATTCCTAGAGGAATTCAAAAATAAGGAGTGCGAAGAATATACAAAACCATGCATGGTTTGATAAAAGATTGGGTTTCGCGCTCCGGGACATTCAGAGCGAATGACAAGGGCGTGTATTCAATTTCTTCGCTGGAGCCACAGTATATGTATGTGGCGATGATGACATGCCGACTTTTTGGAAGGGAGGATACCGCACATTTTTACATTCAGTGGGTACCTCTCATCTTTCGAGTAGCAGAAGGTTGCTCATTTAATTGGATGAAGATGCTCTCCGACAGTTTGTTCAACAGGGTCATAGAGTACCGGGAGAAAAAGGCAGCTGGGAGTGTAAGTTTTTAAACCTGCGAAGTAAAGCAATGCATATATATTCTTAAGCAATACAGAAATTAATCAATGGCTCATACACAGAATACACAGAGATCTTTACCGGAAACCCTCAACCGGGAAAACCTTTATTTTCATTATATTGAATTTCACCATTCGCCATACAATATATACAATTTTTTTAGGTATTCCGTAGATACCAAAAACCTAATCCCTTAATCCGGGATTAATTTACAAATCAGCTAAAAATAGCAAAATCCGCTAAAAATAGCAAAATCCGGGATCGTCAGACGCAGTCGTCGTATCTGACGCACCCACACACACACACATGCAAAGAATATAACACATACCCAACATTCTCCCACTTGTTGTTTTCTTTGCATCCAGGGGTCCAAGGGATTATATAGTCAACAATCCAGGG
>ML781475.1:762261-823012 GCA_009831015.1 Picea engelmannii | reverse complement strand
GTTCCTTGGCTGTAGATTCTCTCGAGACATTCAACAACACCGAATCTGCCAGGCAGAGTCGAATGGTACTCCTTGCTCTTCTGTCCAACTTGTCCCAATCTTCCTTCGACATACCAGTAACTGGTGTACTAGTAGTTTGTGGAGTGGTAGGAGGTGTACCAGTCGCCTGTGTGCTTGTAGATGGTGTACCAGTAGGATGTGTACCAGGATCCACAGCGATCCATTGTTCTTTGTCTACAAGAAGGTCCTCCATCTTGAGCTTCCATAGCTCAAAGTTTTTACCATTGAACTTCTCTATATCGATTCTAGATGAGCTCGCCATTCCTTTTACTTTACTCAAATCTCCTCTGCAAAAGCTCCCACTGAACCCAGGTTTATCACAGACCCAAGAAAAACTTGATCTATCAAGATCGAGCCAAACCCTCAGCAACAAAGGCGTCCCTCTGAAGCCAAAAACGTGCTCTGATACCACATGTAAGTTTTTAAACCTGAGAAGTAAAGCAATGCATATATATTCTTAAGCAATACAGAAATTAATCAATGGCTCATACACAGAATACACAGAGATCTTTACCGGAAACCCTCAACCGGGAAAACCTTTTTTTTTTTCATTATATCGAATTTCATCATTCGCCATACAATATATACAATGTTTTTAGGTATTCCGTAGATACCAAAAACCTAATCCCTTAATCCGGGATTAATTTACAAATCATCTAAAAATAGCAAAATCCGCTAAAAATAGCAAAAACCGCCCAAAAAAACTGGTGAAGGGATCGTCAGACGCAGTCGTCGTATCTGACGCACCCACACACACACACATGCAAAGAATATAACACATACCCAACAGGGAGACCATCCTCATTTTTCATGTCTGCGTATTTCATGGACGCGATATGCTCCATGACACCTTTCCCTTTGATGAATTGGGCTTGGATTCCAACCCAAGAAAAAACTGTGCATGAGTACCACGACAAACTGTGGGAAAATAAGGCAAATGAATTTATTTATGAGATTTTCAACTGGGTGATGGTGCCCTTGCACATCACCATTTTTGGTCTTTCGCCACCTCGCATATTGGATAGCATTTCCGCGAATCTCAGCAGTATTGCGGAATGGTACATAGAAGAAGAGTTCTCCTATTTTAGAGTGTTCGGAGCTGTTGTTCCTCCTTTGGCACTACCACTGTTCAACCCCGACAAGCTGGCCTATCGCGAGATTGCTCAACAAATAGTGATTGGATGAGTAAGTAAAGATATCAAAGCGTCATCGAAGAAGGTATGGTCCTTTTTCCCTGTTCGACTAAATTCCTATTCCTTATTAGATTTCGGGCATGCTAAGGCTGAGGCTGCAACCTTAGAAGACTTGAGCCTAGTCTCTATTGAGTACAAAAATCATGATCCTCAGAGAATTGTAAGCACCCATTTGGGAAATTGTGGATTAAAGAGGTTTGAACACGAGTTTTCACCCTCGGATGATGTTTTCCGAGGGGAGAGGTCCTATGCGGAAGTGCAATTTCGAATCAGATCTCTAGCACCTGAAGACAGGGCCTCTGTTTTAAAGTTTCAGGAGCATAGAAAAAGATGCCTCCCCGTTGTGCTGGGAGGTTTGGGACTTTCCAAGGATAAAAAAAAGGAAGCCGAAAGTTATGAGGGGAAAACTTCTAACCCCGAAAAACGTCAGGAAGGGGAGCAGGAGAAGAATCCCGAGCAGGAGAAGAATCCTGAGCAGGAAAAGAATCCTGAAACAGAAGAAGGGATTATTGACCCACCCAAGGAACATAGTCCAGAGGTGGAAGTAAAAAACACAGACCCGCGAGAGACTCAGAATCCGGAGACAGAGACGAAGACCTCTGATCCTCCGAAGGAGCAAGATTCACTCGACACACCAGGGAAGGCGGCGAAGCAAATCGGGGAACCAATTACTTCTGTCACCCCTTTGTAGTCAACGCAAGGAAACATAAAGGAAGGATGGATTTTCGGCGAAGAACTAAGGCCCGTCAGAGCAGAAGAACTTCCTCCCAATGAGTTCTTCTTCGACAAAAAGAGAAAGGCATTTGTGAAAAGGGAGTTCTCCCAGGAGGAAGGATCAACTGTCAAAATGTTCAAAGTGATGACCGATGGGATGAACAAAAGGAAAGATGAATTTGCCATGGAGATTGCAGGAATGCTAGGAGCGTATGCGACGGCAAATCAATTCTCGGTCGGGATGTTAAAGAATCAGCTCAAAGAAAGGAATCCCCTGATCAAGACTCTTGAAGCCAGAGTGTCTTCGGCAGTAGAAAGCGCTAAGAGTCAAGCGAGTGGAGAAATAGAGCTGGCCTGATTGGCCGATAAGAAAGAAATCGAAGTCCTCAAAACCAAGCTGGAACAAGCAAATTCAGTGATCCTAGATGATCGGGTACAGTCGGGTCAGTAGAGGGGTATGATCACACAGCTACAGGCTCAGTTAGAGGTCGCAAAAAGCAAGGTGATCGACATTGAGATTGTTAAATCCTGAGCAATCGATATTTGGAGCAGGATCTTTTCTGCTCAACAAAGTCTCCTAAACAAAGTGGGGGAGATTCGAGAAGATCGCTTGTTAATGCATCAGATTTCTGAGAATCTGATTGTCAAAGAAAGAAATGCAGAAGCTGCTCGGGTCACCTTCTAAGAAGCAGTGATAGCTACCAACAACAGATTTTCAGCAGGACCCCCCAGACTCACCATTGCCGAACAAACTAGGGGTAATATTTTGTTAAAACATTGGGAACATGATATTACTTTAAGCAAGGAGCAGGCTCAAAAAGTGACAAATTCATTAGAAGAAGCCTTCAATGCCATAAATGGTGAGCTGTTAGGGATGGAGAGTGGAGGTGACACAGAGACGCTAAGGCAGATGAATATAGATCGGATTTCTCTCGACATGAAGGAGAAGAATGAGAGAAATTCGACGGAAATCTCTAAGATGGACAGAGTAGACATGGCACAAATCGACCAACATTTGATTCAACCTAGTGCACAACTCGACGCCCTTGACATCGTCGATGCACAAATAGGTGATAAACTTCCACAGTTAGCCCGAGAGTGCTATTTTTCCGAAGCCAGTTGTCAAGCCGAGCCTTCACAACTTGTATCCTAGTTTGTGGACAAATGTATCATGTACACTGAATCCATGCGAAGACAAGCACCTGACACTTCTTGAAAATAGAGTAGGAGAAATGGAGTGATTTTGCCCCTCCCAGCTGTCAAGCGGAACCTTCACAACTTGTATTCCATTTTATGGACAAATGTATCATATGCATTGAATCTAAGCAAAGACAAGCACGTGGCACTTTTTTGAAAATAGATTAGGACAGATGGAGTGATTTTGCTCTTCTAAAACCGAGAGGCAAAATTTGTATAAATAGATCACAAAAAGAAGAGAAGAGGGGGGCTGGACTTTTTGGTATTGATTGTAATAGACTCTTTTTTGCATGAAAGAAGTTAATACAGGCAAATTTGAAGATTCCCAATTCTGTCACGACTGTGTTACACGTTTGTTTTGTTATATTTCTTGTTTCATTTCATTTCGCTTTTCATAATTGACGTGTATCGCTATAATTTAGTATGACCACTACTATAGTGAATAGATTTCATATTTCTGTAACTGTTTCTTGTCTTTCCTCTGCACCAGCTAATCAGCGGGTGTAAGACCAATTAGCATTTACAGAATTATATATTTATTACACTTTGTCAATTGTTTCTATACTAGTTTCTTCTGTTGTGTATGTGTGAGTTTTCTATTGATAGGAACCTTACGTTATCTACAGATAAATGTTTTTCTCTCATCCCACGTATTTTTACTAAAAATAATACATTTACGGGAAAAGGCCTTCATTTTTCATTTTTATTTCGTTTTTCATGCAAAAGTTTCTTTTTATTTCGACCGAATTGAAACAGCGAATGTAATCTCCCCTTAAAGTCATTTCCATACTGGTACCATTCCTCAATGACTGTCCCTGCAGCAACTCAACCTAATATTCAACCCGGACTATCTAATCAAATACATATCGCCTTAAATATTTTTGACACCATCCTTAAAACTGCGAACACCCGAGAGGAATTGGAACGTTCATGGGCAGCCATTGAACGAGATATCACTACTCAGGAACAGTGGGAAGCTAGACAGCAAGAACGTATAAACCTTCATTAGTTTCCTACACCGAAGGTTAACGTATTCTTTGTATAAATATTTAACATACTTTTGGATGCCTTGACCCTGTACTTTTAAGCCTTAAGTACATAATTAGGAACAACATCTTTCTGGCACTGTTGCCGGGGAGTGAAGTTATGAAATCTTTTCCCTGGGAAAACGACAAACTATTTCGTTGATAGTGTTACTCTTTGATAGTGAACATAGAGTGCACACAGTCTTAAGGATTTTTTAAATCTTTCACTTGGCGACTCCACTAAAACACAAACTGGCATCTGGTAGAAGGAATACCAGACAGAACCCAGATGGCAAGCTGATTACGCCTGTTAATAATCCTGAAAAAAATTTAAGAGCGAGAGGCTCGTTTGAGACAACCGCTTCAGTTAATAAGCCCAAAAATCCACTTTTAAAGACTAAATGCCCTTCAAAACCTCCTACTTCCTTCAGCCCTCTGTTTTATACCGAAGAGCCGAAAACGAACTACTCTGAATTTAGGAGCGAGATTCGTCAGACTGTCCCATCTATAAACAAAGGAAAGGGTCCTTTAGAAAGATCGTTGTCATTTGACATACCAAACTTTCTTCGGTAGAACTTCCCAACCTCACCTAATTCGAAAGAGTGTGTTACACCCTCATTTCTTACTCCCAAGTCGATGGCAGGCGTCGGAGGAGGAGGAGGAGGACCGAATGTCCCTCCTCCAAGAGTATTTGCAAAAGTGGCAGTGAGATACGCTCCCCTGGTTTTACCCGTTCCCCTCCATGATTTACCTGACAACTACATCAAAAATATTCATAAGTTCACTGGGGAGGGAGATCTAACCACAGCCGAGCATATAAACTTTTTTGACCAGTTCACAGATATCTGTGGTATTGAGCACGAAGATGTCTATTCGAGACTACTTGTCCAGACCTTCGAAGGACAGGTCCGAACTTGGTTTCAGAGTCTTCCTGCATCTTCTATTCAGACATATGACTCCTTGGAATATTCTTTCCTCAGACAATGGGGAGAGCGAAAGGATCACTTGTATTACCTTACCGAGTTTGGGTCCCTAAAGAAAAAGAACTCAGAAACCATTATGGAATTTATTCTGAGATTTAACAAACTTTATAATAAAATTCCAGCCGTTGTTAAACCTTCCGAACCCTCAACCAAAGTAACTTTTGCGGGAGCCTTCGAACCTAATTTTTCATTGCTTTTGCAAGAAAGAAGAGGAGATACCCTGAATAGAATGCAAGACAATGCTGTCGAAATAGAATCTAATATGATGGCTTCGGGTAAGTTAAAGGCTAAAGTAGAAATAGTCAATCGTTATAATAGACGCTATAGGGAACCAGCGGGTCCTTCCGGGTCAAATAGATACACTGACGACAGAGTGGATGATATGGCCCGAATAATTAAAGATCTTTCTAACAAAATCTCTAGGATGGAGTTGGATCAGGATAAATATGATTCTTCTAACAAAAGGGACTTCGGGAGAAACCCAAATCCCCAAAATCAACAGAGGCAAATAAAGAATGTAGATCAAAAAATACAAGCTCCACTAAAAAATGAATATTTTATAGGAGCAAGTGACCTCCAAGATTTCGGAGATTTGGAAGATGAAGTTGCATGTTTCGGTGATGAGTGTTCGCATCCATTTCTGACTAGGGAAGACTATGAGAAATCCTTAAATACTCCTCAACTGTCTAATGAAGAAGAAGAAGGTGATCATACTGACCTCTACGTATCTCAACCAGAAACATAAATGATAGCGGCTAATTTTCAACCCAGATACAATCTGAGATCAAAAAATAAGCCCACCTCAACTGACCAACCTAAGAAAATCCTGCCAAGGGGTCAATCTCATGAACCTCCTTTGGAAGAGACATTGTTACCCAACAATAAAGTCAAGATAACAAAGACTCAAGAGTCTAAGGTGAAAAAAGCTGAAACCCAAACAAAGGAAATAGGGCCGATAGATAAAGTTACATCTGCAACTAAGGTCACGAGTGATAAAGCGATCCACACAAACAAGTCGGAAGAAAAAATCTTAGAGCTCTTAACCAAAGAAACGGACAAGGCCAATACATCTTACAATTTTGAAAATGAATTAAATAAAATTAAGATACCGATTCCTTTGGTAGAATTAGCAAAAAACCCCACTTATCGGAAGCAAATTGCCAAAGTGATGGGTGTTTATGATCCATAAAGTCACTCCGACGTTATCAACCTAGAAGATGACATACCTAACATCACCTTTGGTCCTCATTTTGAGGGATTCAAAGACAACGTCGCTCCTTTCTATATCACCCTGAATATACATGACCAGTTACTGCATAACTGCATGTTAGACTCCGGTGCTTCACATAATGTTATGCCCAAAACTATAATGGAGAGGCTGGGGCTCCAGATCACTAGACCCTATGGAGACATATACTCGTTTGATTCAATAAAGGTTAAATGTATGGGAATGATAAAAGATATGGTAGTTACCCTAGCTCAGGTCCCGGTCAAGAGTATCCTGATGGATGTGGTTATTGCATATATTCCCCCCAAATATGGTATGTTATTATCCAGATCATGGGTAGCCAAGTTGGGGGGTTCTCCACAATTGGACATGTCATATGCCACAATCCCAATTTTCGGTGGTCAGTTTACCCGTTTGTACCGAGAAACAAGATTAGCATATACTGTCAGTGATCCTCTGAATCCAAATAACTTCCCCATTTACGTTGCAGACCAAGATCTGGGGAATTGCATATTATCTTTTGATGATGGTTTAGATGGGTGTCTAGAAGAACTTGATATGAAGCAGGAAGAGCTTAGCCCCTTGACTGGAGAACTATGCAGAAATGGTATCTGGAAAATGTACTTCGATGGCGCTTCATCTTCTGAAGGAGCTGGTGCTAGCATACTTTTGGTAGCACCTAAAGGTAAGTTTACCGTTCCTTTCTCATATCACTTGCAATGGGACATAGATTACACCAATAACGTATGTGAGTATGAAGCATTAGTCTTAGGTTTAGAGGCTGCAAAGAAGTTAAACATAAAAAAATTGGAGGTTTACGGTGACGCTGAATTGATAGTAAAACAAGTAAACCGACAATACCTAGCCAAACATCCCAGATTGAGAACATACAGAAATTGCGCTTGGGATTTAATGGAGAATTTTTTCTCATATATAAAAGTCCATTTTATCCCTCGCACAGATAATCTACATGCTGACGCATTGGCTAAGGCAGCCTCGACCTTTTCCCCTCCCACGAATGTTAAACTGAAATATCATATTGAAATCAGATATAAACCCTCTATACCAGATAATGTCCGACACTGGCAGGTTTTTGAAGATGATGAACAAATTCAAAAATTTCTTATAGCAATAGGCGAGTTCTTTGAAACCCATCCAGATCAAGAAAACCAAAACGACTCGATGTGGATTATGCAAGAAGATGAAGATCCTGAAACCTTCCGAGAAAAAATAGCGGATCATCGCATGTTGGTCCTCAAAAATAACCAAATCCCGAAAGGCTTAATTCCTTTGGAAAGACTCTTCGACCAGAACGACATACCTATGAAGTCCACTTTGCAGCCCCAACCAGAAGAAGTGGAGGATTTCAACATAGGAATTGAAAAAGATTCCAGGATAGTAAAGATATCTAAATTCCTCCCTCCTAAGGTAAAAGACCAGTATAGAGACTTACTCAGACAGTATAAAGATGTTTTCGCCTGGTCCTATGACGAGCTTCGAACATATGATACTTCTATAATTGAGCACAAGATACCTTTGAAGCCTGGAGTCAAGCCTTTTAGGCAGAAGCTCAGGCAGTTTAACCCCATTTTGTTGCCTGTTATTGAAAAGGAAGTTAAGAAGCTCTTAGATGCGAAAATAATTGTACCTCTAAGATACTCAGACTGGGTGGCAAATTTGGTCTCTGTCAGAAAAAAGAACGGAGAAATCAAACTGTGTGTAGATTTCCGGAACTTGAACAGGTCCTCTCTTAAAGATAATTATCCACTTCCTAAAATGGATCATGTCCTGGAAAGGGTAGTTGGAGAAAATCGAATGTCTATGATAGATGGGTTTTCTGGGTACAACCAAATCGCCATGAATGAGAAAGACAGAGAAAAAACCACTTTCACCACACCATGGGGTACATTCATGTATGATAAAATGCCTTTTGGTTTAATGAATGCAGGGGCTACCTTCCAGCGTGCCATGGATATCGCTTTCGTTGGAGAAAGAGATAAGTTCGTAGTAATCTACCTTAACAATTTGACGGTTTTTTCTAAAACCGATGAAGAATATTTGATCCATTTAAAACAAACTTTCGAAAAATGCCGTAGGTATGGTCTGTCTTTGAACCCAAAGAAATCACATTTCGCTATGCAGGAAGGTAATCTTTTGGGGCATATCGTATTTAAAGATGGGATCAAGATTGATCCTAAGAGGGTTGAAGCGATACAAACTATTGGTATTCCTAGAAACATTAAAGAAATTCAATCTTTCTTAGGTACAATAAATTTTTTAGAAAGGTTTATACCAAATTTAATTGAGATTGTCAAATTGATCACAGGAATGCTGAAGAAAGATAGCAGAGTAAATTGGACGACCGAGGCTAAAGCGTCGTTCGAGCATATTAAAAAAGTCATCAGCGAGGCGCCTGTGTTAACAAGCCCAGATTACTTGAAAGATTTCCTCATCTTCTCATTCGCTTCTCAACATACTATCACCACGGTGTTGCTACAAAAAGATGATGAAGGCTTTGAACGCCCGATCACGTTTTTTAGCAAGAGCCTCAGGGACGCCGAACTAAAATATGATATAATAGAAAAACAGGCGTATGCAATGGTGAAAGCGCTAAAAGCATTCAGAACTTACGTTCTACATTCAAAAATTATCGCGTACGTACCAACCAGTGCTATGAAGGATATATTGGCACAGCCTGACAGTGATGGAAAACGAGGGTGCTGGCTCGCTAAGATACAAGAATTTGACCTGGAAATAAAGCCTACTAAATTGATAAAGGGAAAGGGTCTGGCCAAACTCTTGGCTGAGTCGAACCTTAGATATCTTGACATCAATTGCATACAGAGGGAAGACGGAGACACACATTTGCGAGAGTCGGATGACCAAACTTATCCAAACGAGGTTGAAGAAAAATTCATGTCGTCAGACTGGTATAAAGATATAGTTTTCTATTTGTTAAACCTGAAATGTCCAGATGGACAAACACCAGCCAAATATAGGACCTTAAAACTCCACGCTGTAAAATATTGCATCTCCGAAAATCAACTATACTGGAAGGATCCACTCGGGTTCTTACTGGTCTGTCCGGTCGAGTCGGAAACTCCACGGGTCATAGAAGAATTTCATGAAGGAATCTATGGAGGACACCATGCATGGAGAGCCACAGCCTATAAAATCTTGAGGGCCGGATACTATTGGCCGAAACTATTTTCGGACGTCAATACTAAAGTTCGTTCCTGTTACTCGTGTCAAATATTCACTGGTAAGTAGAAAATCCCTGCATTACCACTCGTTCCAGTCAAAACCAAAGCCCCATTTCAACAATGGGGATTAGAATTCATAGGGGAAATCAATCCCCATTCCAGTGCTCAGCATAAGTGGATCTTAACAGCCACAGATTATTTTATAAAGTGGGTGGAAGCAATTCCAACTAAATGAGAAACAGACTCGGTGGTGATCAACTTCTTGGAAGATAACATCTTGTCAAGATTCAGGTGTCCGCGAAAAATTGTTACGGACAATGCCCAGGCTTTCAAGTCCATGGCTATGATCGACTTCTGCCAGAAGTACAGTATCGTTCTCGGCCATTCCACTGCTTATTACCCTCAGGGAAATGGGCTGGCTGAATCATCTAATAAGAGCCTGGTAAACATAATAAAAAAGGTACTGAACGAAAACAAGAGGTCCTGGCCTGTATATTTGAAGCACACATTGTGGGCAAACAACATAAGCACTAAAAGGTCTATTGGCATTTCTCCGTTTCAGACGGTATATGGGACCGAGGTGGTTCTGCCTATAAACTTAGCATTGCCAGTGATGAAATTATGGCAGGATCAAAATGAAGAGCCCAATCATGTAACCAGAAGAATTAACCAACTGATTGAGGTTCAACAACTCAGAGTGGAGGTTGATGAGAAAATACAAAAATACCAGGACGATATGAAAGCACTGTTCGATCTTAAGGCAAAGGACAGAGAGTTCCTCCCAAGTGATTTGGTGTTAAGATGGGATACGAGAAGGGAAGAAGCCGCGAAGCATGGAAAATTTTACCACCTTTGGTATGGACCATTCAGGGTCTCGGCTCCGGAAGGAAAGAATTCCTTTCTTCTGGAAAATATTGATGGAGAAGTTCTCAGCGCCCCTGTCAATGGGTGATATCTAAAGCACTACATGACGTGACAGTCGTCGGATAGAAAAGAAAATAAAATAAAAAAATAAAAAAATTATATATATATATATATATATATATATATATATATATATATATATATATTTGTAAATAAATAAATTTTGTTATGAGTTTTTGTACATATTTATGTTTTTGTTCAAACATTTATTTTCAATTTTTGGTTTTCATTCCTAAATTTTCAACACATTTTTCAATCAGATTTGTATTTGTTTTTGCAGGATTCCGGCCTCAGACGAAGCTAGCAGAAAAAATAATGTGCAGGACGGTGTGGGAAATAGAACAACATAAAATAGGTGATACATAAGATAATTCATAGTCCACGAGGAAATTGAAAAGACAGAGGTGAGTTTTCTTGATACACAGGTCATGAAAGGCTGTTTTAGCAATCTGAGGTAATATTGTTCAAATTGCAATATAAAAGGTTAGATAACAGGATTATTTTTGGTTCAATGATCTTCAAACTAAATTTGAATGAATATGTTAAACCCAAAAGAAGTTAGTCATAATTTTTGTTCCCAAATGTATTCGAAA
Organism: Picea engelmannii; assembly: GCA_009831015.1. Taxonomy (NCBI): domain Eukaryota; kingdom Viridiplantae; phylum Streptophyta; class Pinopsida; order Pinales; family Pinaceae; genus Picea; species Picea engelmannii. The sequence goes on along the minus strand of ML781475.1, from coordinate 811,892 downwards.
ACTAGTCCAGAACTGTTGTGACCTTTTTTATATTAAGCCATTTAATTGCTGCCTAGTTTTCTGTCTATATTTGGGCCTAACTTTTAGTGAGTCACTATCTTCCCAAGCCTTTGGGAAGGGATAAAGGTTTTTTGTTTCAAACCTCATGGATTCCGAAGAAGATCTTAATAAGAAAGCTGGTCTTCACAACTACTTGATCCTCTGCTAAGCTAAGGAACGTTTATAGCGATCCTAAATTTCCTAGGTTTTTCAATAGCGTCCGAAAAATCAAAGCTTGCTTGAATAGGATGCTCCTTAAAATTTGATTATTCTCCCCTTTCTCCCTAAGAACCAAAGGTCTTGTGAGGGTCAAAGGAAGGTTGATACCGAGTAATCAAAATAAGTTGGCAGACCTCTGATAAAAAATATTACACAGATATCAGCCCTGATATAAACTGATTGCTCCCATCTTCGTGTTTTAAAAGTAAATACTGAGACAGGTGGTGAAAGGAAATTCAAAAATGATTTCCCCCACCTAGTCCATTAAGACGATGAAAGGAAATTCAGAAATGATTGCCCTCATATTAGCGTTTAAACACATAAATATTTTCCGAAGTGGTGAAAAGAAATTCAGTGGAAAAGGGTCAGACAACTTCACCGGGGTACTGAACAGGCTCGCTGGCAGTGAAGCAATGTCTGAGAGATCTGTAAGGCTGTTATACATAAACATCAATCTACTCTAGTAATCAACGCTTTCTGAAAGCCTGATCATTTCCCCAAATTCCGACGAGACTTCCCTATTTTAGGTTATATAATATCATTCTTTTGATGCAAGATGAGAATACAAGACCTGTTGAATATCCTAAGAGCATTACGACTATCTTAAAGCGTTCCCCAAACTTAGTAGTGAGAAAGGGAAAATTGTGAAAGTGACTTCAGCTGTGTTTAGAAAGAGTATCTGAGTTCGAAAAAATTTCTGGGGTTCCAAGCGAAATTTCCCTCCCCTTCTATCTTTTTCCTTGATTTTTCTGTTGATTTTAGCCTATGACTCCATTTACCCAATTTTGGCACCTGGTCTACTGTTCTTCCCACCTCACAGGGAAGCGGGATCCCTAGTTGGATCCTATTTTGGAGCCTCCCTTGTTTTTCACCTCACGCAATTTTCAATTTTTGATACTTGAGATCTAAAGTTGTTTTTCTTTTCCTTCCGAAATCATAAGGCTCTGAAATCTTGTCGCCTGAATAGCAATGCTTTTTCAATTTCAAAAAAGATCCATTTTTCGCAAGTATGTTTGCTCTTTTGTTTTATTTCGGGGTCTCGCAAGTCAGACACTTTAATTTTTGAATTCACAAGTCCCGAGTCGCGAAACTGCGAACTCGGTTTTAATTTTCGCCCAAGGCATTAACTAGGGTAAAACCTTTAACCCATGATTAGACGTCGTCGGGGTTTCGCGCCTCGACATGCATCAAACCCAGGTTTTTGTTCTTACAGCCCCTATAGCCAAGAACACGATAACTTTGTGATGACCTTGGTCGAAGATTAAAGGTAAAAAACTAACCAAGGTTAAATCCGGTTCTCGGCACCTCGCCACTCGGTACTTTATTTCTTAGAGTTAAAGCTCCTAAAAACCCAACTCACGAGGTTGCGACGGGATTATAGCAAGATTAATTAGTAGCCTAATCAAATATTTTCTTAAAATTAATTGGAGCCTCAATTATCGCCACATCGCGATATCGCGACTCGGTAGATCATTCTCCCAAAAATCTGTCTTTAAGGTTCTGAGTCGCGATATGTCAAATAAATTAATTACATGATTAAGGATGCGCCAAATTTACGGTTACTATTAATTAAGCTAAAATCGGCACTCACAGTCTCGCGAGTTGAAAATTCAAAATGTAAAAGGGAAATTCACGATGCGGCGAAAAGCGAGAAAACGATTTAAGTCCCTAAGATTTGATTTTTTAAATTAAAATGAGATACGTTCTGCGCATCGAGGTTTTCACACTTCACGAGGTAGCTACTTGCTCTCCATAACCCGACTGCCTATCAAGCCGCCGAACATTGATGACATTAATGAAAAATTAGGGTAAATCCATGAATGAATAAGATCGGATTTATGTAATAAATTTTGGTTTTATTTGCGATTTGACAGACTTATTTCAAAGGTACAGAATTTTCAAATATATACAAGAATTTCGTTCTATTTTAAACATTTCTCATAAGCGCATAGAGCTCACCTTTCTCCGAGGGAACTCATTTCCGCATGTATACACAGGTCTATTGCAGAAGAGTGAAAAAGCAAGCGTCATCCATGGCTCCAAGGAGAGCAACGAAAGCAAATGTCGAGGTTGCAACACAGGGTCCAGACAACGTCTCAGATACTTCACCTCGGACTGGCGGCTCAGTACCCACTTGGTCGTTTATTTCAGATATTCCGCAATCCAAGTTGGTAAACTATTCAGACTTCGATGATGATGACAATGATATTGTAAAGGATGACCTGAACACTAAATACAAGACCATTGTTCAGTCTGGTATGCACCTGATTGAAACCAGACCACGGTTGCTCCCATACTATGACATGATCCGATGGGCATTGGATCACATAGACCTGCCCACCAGAAGTATCGTAAATGAACGACAGGCCATGGTCGGAACTTTTAGGCCGGAGAATATCCAATCTATGTATAAGCTCCCAGCAACTTTTGAATATACATATGGCACTGAATTCCTAGAGGAATTCAAAAAGAAGGAGTGCGAAGAATATGACAAAACCATGCCTGGTTTGATAAAAGATTGGGTTTCGCACTCCGCGACATTTAGAGCGAATGACAAGTGTGTGTATTCAATTGCTTCACTGGAGCCACGGTATATGTATGTGGCGATGATGACATGCCGACTTTTTGAAAGGGAGGATACCGCCCATTTTTACATTCAGTGGGTACCTCTCATCTTTCGGGTAGCAGAAGGTTGCTCATTTAATTGGGCGAAGATTCTCTCTGACAGTTTGTTCAACAGGGTCACAGAGTACCAGGAGAAAAAGGCAGCTGGGAGACCATCCTCATTCTTCATGTCTGCGTATGTCATGGACGTGATATGCTCCATGAAACCTTTCCCTTTAATGAATTGGGCTTGGAGTCCAACCCAAGAAAAAACTGTGCATGAGTACCACGACAAACTGTGGGAAAATAAGGCAAATGAACTTATTTATGAGATTTTCAACTGGGTGATGGTGCCCCTGCACATCACCATTTTTGGTCTTTCGCCACCTCTCATCTCGGATAGAATTGCTGCGAATCTTAGCAGTATCGCGGACTGGTACGTAGAAGAAGAGTTCTCCTATTTTAGAGTGTTCAGAGCTGTTGTTCCTCCTCTGGCGCTACCACTGTTCATCCCCGACAAGCTGGCCTATCGCGAGATTGCTCGACAAATAGTGATTGGCGGAGTAAGTATAGAGCTCAAAGCGTCATCGAAGAAGGTATGGTCATTTTTCCCTATTCGGCTAAATTCCTATTCCTTATTAGATTTTGGGCATGCTAAGGCTGAGGCTGCAACCTTAGAAGACTTGAGCCTAGTCTCTATTGAGTACAAAAAGCATGATCCTCAGAGAATTGTAAGCACCCATTTGGGAAATTGTTGATTAAAGAGGTTTGAACACGAGTGTTCACCCTCGGATGATGTTTTATGAGGGGCGAGGTCCTATGTGGAAGTGCAATTTCAAATCATATCTCTGGCACCCGAAGACAGGGCCTCTGTTTTAAAGTTTCAGGAGCATAGAGAAAGATGCCTCCCTGTTGTGTTGGGAGGTTTGGGACTTTCCAAGGATAAAGAAAAGGAAGCCAAAAGTTCCGAGGGGCAAACTTCTAACCCCGAAAAATGTCAGGAAGGGGAGCAGGAGAAGAATCCCGAGCAGGAGAAGAATCCCGAGCAGGAAAAGAATCCTGAAACAGAAGAAGGGATTACTGACCCACCCAAGGAACATAGTCCATAGGTGGAAGTAAAAAACACAGACCCGCCAAAGACTCAGAATTTGGAGACAGAGACGAAGACCTCTGATCCTCCGAAGGAGCAAGATTCACTCGACACACCAGGGAAGGCGGCGAAGAAAATCGGGGAACCAATTACTTCTATCACCCCTTTGCAGTCAACGCAAGGAAACATAAAGGGAGGATGGATTTTCGGCGAAGAACTAAGGCCCATCAGAGCAGAAGAACTTCCTCCCAATGAGTTATTCTTCGACAAAAAGAGAAAGGCAGTTGTGAAAAGGGAGTTCTCCCAGGAGGAAGGATCAACTGTCAAAAGGTTCAAAGTGATGACCGATGGGATGAACAAAAGGAAAGATGAATTTTCCACGAATATTGCAGGAAACCTAGGAGCGTATGCGATGGCAAATCAATTCTCAATCGGGATGTTAAAGAATCAGCTCAAAGCATAGAATCGCCTGATCAAGAATCTTGAAGCCAGAGTGGCTTCAGCAGCAGAAAGTGATAAGAGTCAAGCGAGTGGAGAAATAGAGCTGGCTCGATTGGCCGATAAGAAAGAAATCGAAGTCCTCAAAACCAAGCTGGAACAAGCAAATTCAGTGATCCGAGATGGTCGGGTACAGTCGGGTCAACAGAGGGGTATGATCACACAGTTGCAGGCTCAGTTAGAGGTCGCAGAAAGCAAGGTGATCGACATTGAGATTGTTAAATCCCGAGCAATCGATATTCGGAGCAGGATCTCTTCTGCTCAATAGAGTCTGCTAAACAAAGTGGGGGAGATTCGAGAATATCTCTTGTTAATGCATCAGATCTCTTCTCAGGTCGCCTTCCAAGAAGCAGTGATAGCTACCAACAACAGATTTTCAGCAGGACCCCCCGGACTCACCATTGCCGAACAAACTAGGGGTAATATTTTGTTAAAAAATTGGGAACATGATATTACTTTAAGCAAGGAGCAGGCTCAGAAAGTGAAAAATTCATTAAAAGAAGCCTTTAATGCCATAAATGGTGAGCTGTTAGGGATGGAGAGTGGAGGTGACACAGAGACACTAAGGCAGATGAATATAGATCGGATTTCCCTCGATATGAAGGAGAAGAATGAGAGAAATTCGGTGGAAATCTCTAAGATGGACAGGGTAGACATGGCTCAAATAGACCAACATTTGATTCAACCTAGTGCACAACTCGGCGCCCTTGACATCGTCGATGCACAAATAGGTGATAAACTTCCACAGTTAGCCCGAGAGTGCTATTTTGCCGAAGCCAGTTGTCAAGCCGAGCCTTCACAGCTTGTATCCCAGTTTGTGGACAGATGTATCATGTACACTGAATCCATGCGAAGACAAGCACCTGGCACTTCTTGAAAATAGAGTAGGAGAAATGGAGTGATTTCGCCCCTCCTAGCTGTCAAGCGGAACCTTCACAACTTGTATTCCATTTTATGGACAAATGTATCATATGCATTGAATATAAGCAAAGACAAGCACGTGGCACTTTTTTGAAAATAGATTAGGACAGATGGAGTGATTTATCTCTTCTAAAACCGAGAGGCAAAATTTGTATAAATAGATCACAAAAAGAAAAGAGGGGGGCTGGACTTTTTGGTATTGATTGTAATAGAGTCTTTTTTGCATGAAAGAAGTTAATACAAGCAAATTTGAAGATTCCCGATTCTGTCACGACTGTGTTACAAGTTTGTTTCGTTATATTTCTTGTTTCATTTCATTTCACTTTTCATAATTGACGTGTATCGCTATAATTTAGTACGACCACTACTATAGTGAAGAGATTTCATCTTTCTGTAACTGTTTCTTGTCTTTCCTCTGCACCAACTAATCAGCGGGTGTAAGACCAATTAGCATTTACAGAATTATATATTTATTACACTTTGTCAATTGTTTCTATACTAGTTTCTTTTGTTGTGTATGTGTGAGTTTTCTATTGACAAGAACCTTACGTTATCTACAGATAAATGTTTTTCTCTCATCCCACTTATTTTTACTAAAAATAATATAGTTACGGGAAAAGGCCTTCATTTTGCATTTTTATTTCGTTTTTCATGCAAAAGTTTCTCTTTATTTCGACCGAATTGAAACAGCGAATGTAATATCCCCTTAAAGTCATTTCCATACTGGTACCGTTCCTCAATGACTGTCCCCACAACAACTCAACCTAATATTCAACCCGGACTATCTAATCAAATACATATCGCCTTAAATCTTTTTGACACCATCCTTAAAACTGCGAACACCCGGGAGGAATTGGAACGTTCATGGGCAGCCATTGAACGAGATATCACTACTCAGGAACAGTGGGAAGCTAGACAGTAAGAACGTAGAAACCTTCATTAGTTTCCTACACCGAAGGTTAACGTATTCTTTGTATAAATCTTTAACATACTTTCGGATGCCTTGACATTGTACTTTTAAGCCTTAAGTACAGACTCAGGAACAACAGTAACTGAGTAGACTTTTATCACTTTTTCGGACTCGTAAATGTTAAATGAAAAAGGAAACCCCTGGAATCATCTTTATGCTCTTTTCTTACTCTCTAAATATGAAAATATCACCGAGTGATATTGCTTTCTTTAATGCTCATTAAAAGGTCTGGAAAGGGCATCTTCTGAGTAACAAATTATCTCTTTTTCAGACCTTGAAAACTAAAATTACAAAATATGAAAACCCTGGAGTCACCTTTAAGTTCTTTTCAGTCTCTCTAAACATGAAAAACCACTGAGGTTTCCTTCTCTGGACTCACTAAAATTACACATTGGAGGGCCCATTTGGGACCAAACCCTTACTTCTTCCAGTTCATTAAACAAAGGAATAGGGAATTATTGAAGGTGAGTTATATCGAGCATGTGTTATCCTCCTTGAGCTAGTTAAAACAAAAATAGGTACTCATCTATCTGGATGGGGGAAAAATTGAAGGAAGTAAGTCAAGTTTTTTTAGAAATTTTACAAACAACTCTTGTAGTCACCCTTGAACATGACACTTGTTTTAACCTTCATCCTGAACACTTGGATAATTCGATAAACCTCTGCACTGAACCAATCCTATGATTCTTTCCACTCCTTTGAGTCATTCGAGGAATGTCACAACACCCACTGCATTATGTTTTGGTCCACTCTACGTTTATGCTGCCAAGTGTCATGTCGTGCATCAATTTTCAAGGGAAGTATTCTCCTCGAGAGTCAACCATAAGAAAAGTACTGATTTCCTTACATGTGTCAGTCTATGATTCATTTTCTATATCTCATCACTTTCTACGTCAGTTTCTTTTCTATGATGGGTGATACATCAAGACCCTCCTTCTACGAGTATTTTCCTATTGAATTCAATACATCATCCAGGAATCATACTTAGAAACCAATTAGTACCTTGGGACCTACATGCGTCATTGGCAGGCCTCCTTGCTTCCAATGACAGGTTTACATCATTGACCTCTGATTGGATGATTCCACGAATGTTTGATCTCAACTCATTTATTCACATTCGCTGGAATGTACTAGGATAACTTGGGAATCATTAACATAATTGGTGATATCCCTCGCACTTGTTAACGATATACATCAATGACTAGTAATCAAGTGGTTTCTACCATGTTTGACATTGAAACATCTATTCACATGGATAGATTCATACCACATCAGGATTGGGATGAAGACCTTGGGATGAGCATTCACTATGTTATTTTCTTTTCCAAGGCTGCGAAGGAAATCATTTGAGCATTCTGATATATATATTGTCACATAGATCCACATTATATTGGTTTGTGGCTATGTTTTATCATCTCATAGCTCCACTGTGTATTTTTCATGGCTATGATCAGTTCCTATCATGGAGGTATGGATCCTCATTGTATATTTGGTGGCCATAGCCTCAGTCAATATCATCATGGATCCACAATGTATTTATTGGCGGCCATGCCTTAAGTCATTTGTTACCCAAGCATGTGTATGCCTGCCCTGGGTTTGAAACACATGATAAAATTTGTTTGATGGTTGTTTTCAAATTCTACCAGGTTCTCTGACTCCATACCCTTTCTTCGAAAAATCTACAAAGCATTTTAGTCATCATATTTCATCTTATGACTTCACACTTTGGGGGGGAATCAGTTACACGCAAAAATTCCTCACTTTTATAATGTCACATTCTAATTGTCGCTAGTGTCAAAAGTGTCATAAATGTCACATTTTTGTTCTGCATAAGTCTCATTGCGAACGACACCATGGAAACACTTGATACATCTTTTAGAACATGTTGGAAGGATAAGCCACAGATAAAACAAAGTGTTTTTCTATGAGAATTGGTCAGCTTGACAAATTTTGGAATATCAATACTCCCCTGCTCATAAGTAGAGAGTGCTAGCACTCTCTCTCCATCTATAAGGAAGCCTTTCAGTGCTCTGTGACCCATTTTGAAGGAGCGTCGATTGGTTGAGAAAATCATGGGAAGAAATCCCCCTTTTCTCTAAGGAAAAATGGAGATGATTCATGTTGGTTTAGCTCGGATCTAAGATTTAAGATGCATCTAAGGGAGATTCCACAACTAATGGAGTTATATCATCAACCTATGATACCAAATATAACCAAGTTCGTTGATCCTCTCAAAGCATATAAAGGAAGAAATTATCATGGTGAACAAGGTGGAAAATAATCAGAAAAAGCATTATCGTTCTGATCTTGGATCTTTCGAGCAAGGGGTTGGATGAGGAGGATCTGAAGAAGTTGTTGCAACACCATCCATGATTGTAAGTGTCTCTTTCAAGTTCTCATCAATATACTTATCCTATTCCCTTCTAGTTTGTGTATCTTACATATCCTTGTCTATTTTAGATGAATTTGTTTAATTGAATATGATAGAGTAGGATTTTCCTTGTGTTTCTTCGCTTTCCATAGTTTTGCAGGTATCAACCTATATGAAATATTTTGGACATCAATCTCACATTGGAGCAGCGAGGAAAGACATCGAAAATAGGTACAATCACCTTTCTCTCCTTCTCTCTTTTTGGCTAGTTAGAAAAATATCAAAGGGATGTTAGTGTCCATTTGTATCTTTCTTTCTTAGTATTAGGGGTCTAGAATCCAAAGGGATATTCACTTGTCTGCATGGGATTTTTTCTATAACACTTAGCAAGAAAGGACTGGTTGATGGTATACCAAACATCCATTTCTACAAAGTAATTTGTGAGGGATGTGTTCTTGGAAAAAACCCTCAAGAAAAATTCGACAAAGGAAAGACAGAGAGGGCCTCCTCTCCTTTAGATATGATAAAAAATGACCTAATGGGTCCTTTTCCACATCCATCGACCAAAAAATCAAGGTATGTTTTCATTTTTGTTGATGATTTCTCAAGCTTCAAGTGGATTTTCTTTCTTAAGAAAAAATCAGAGGTCTTTCAACACCTCAAGGATTTCAAAGCCCTGGTTGAGACATAGTCAGGAAAGTAAATCAAAATCCTCTAAATTGATAATGGGGGAGAGTATGTCAAGCATGCTATCCATAATAATTTTCATGAGGAAGGGATTCAGTTGCAACACATAGTTCCCTATACTTTGCAACAAAATGGAGTTGCTAAGCCGAAAAATAAATCTCTAAAAGAGATGGCCTCTTGCATGCTACATGAAAAGTCACTTCCACAGAGATTATGGGTAGAAGTACTTAATCGTGAAACCTACATTCAAAAAATATCTCCCCATACATATGTCAAGGATAAGACCCCATACGAGGCTTGGTGCTGCCTCAAACCAAAAGTGACCCACTTTCATATTTTCAGCTCACGTGCATGGGCTCAAATTCCCTCTTAAAAGAGGAAGGCACTTGATCCACATAGTGCATAAGTATTTTTGTTGGATACCCTGATGGTGTGAAGGGATATAGACTCATTGATATTTCCTTGGACCAAATATTTATTGGGTGTAGTGTCAAATTTGAGGAAAGTGTCTCGCATGTGACTCAACCGTCGCATGAAAACACCTTTTTTCTTCCTCCTGTCAGAGTTGATGAGCATGAACATGATGAATTTTATTCATATGAGAGTTATGATTCAAAGGATTCAAATGATCTAGATAAAAAGTCAATAAAATTAGATGCAGATTCAGTGCATCCAAATGCAGATGCAGAGCCAGAGAAGAGGCCCAAGTGGGCCTAGATTACACTTCAAGATGCAGGAGATCTTGTTGGTCATCCAACTGATACTAGGAGGAATCGATCTGACTTTGAGGAGACTCCTCTTGAAATCAGTTCCACTGAACCATTTCCACTCAGGCCTCTTTTCTTAGTTTAGTATTCATATCCACAATCTTATGGAAAGGTTGTTGGAAGTCCCTTTTGGGAATCCACCATGCAGGAGGAGTACAACTCCCTCCTCGAGAACTATAATTGGGATATGGTTCCCCTTCCTTCTGGAAGGAAACTTTTCAGGTGCATATGGGTCTACATGAACAAGAGTACAATGGATGGGAAGATTAGTATATACAAAGCTAGGCTTCTTTCCAAAGGCTTTCAGTAGGTGCATGGAAATGACTATGATGATACCTTCACTCCAGTAGCAAAGATGGATTCTATATGATTTGAACTTTCCATTGTGGCATCCAAGGGATGGGAAGTCCATCAGATGGACACGAAGAATGAATTTCTTCATGGTGAACTCTCTGAGAAGATCTATATGGAGCAATCCCATGGATTTATACAAGATTCACCTTTGGTATATCAACTGAATAAATCTCTTTATGTCCTCAAGCAGGCTCTGAGGACATGGTATACCAAGATGGACTCCTACATGCTATCACAAAACTTTGTACGTTGTAAATTAGACCTAAATGTTTACATGATTAGGATGGTTGATTCACTTATACTCTTAGTTATGTACATTGATGATTTGTTGATCACCGATTGCTTGACTTCAACGATTGCTGCAGTCAAGAGGATTTTGCATGATAGGTTCTTGATGACAGACATGGGTTAGTTACACTTCTTCCTTGGACTCGATATCAGTCAGGATGCATCAGGAATCAAACTGTTTCAGTCCAAGTATGCACAATATCTCCTTTAGAGATTTCACATGACAGACTGCAAGTATTCCCTTACTCCTTTTCTATTAGGAGTCAAACTTGAGGATGGCGGGGACACTCCACTGGTTGACAACACACTCTATAGACAACTAGTGGGGAGATTTTTGTATCTCCAAAAATATGTACTAGACCTCTCCTATGTAGTTGGCGTAGTTTCTGGGTTCATGCAGGAGCCGCATGAGCTACATTGGAAGGTTGAAAAGTGTATCATTCTATACATACATGGAACCATCATCTTTGGGATTCATTATGCAAAAAAATATACATTGGATCTCATCATGTTCATTGATTCTAACTGGGCTGGCGATAACACTGATTGCAAGTCCACATATGGTTTCTCACTCAATCTTGGTTCCGGGCCTATCTGTTGGTCGAGAAAGAAGCAAGATTATATTGCTCTATATTTAGCCGAGGCAAAGTAAAATGGGGTAGTTAACATATCCATTCAATCTATGTGGATACAACATTTTCTCATTGAGTTGGGCATTTAGTTTCATTGGCCGATCATCATCTGGTGTGACAATAAGAGAACTATGAAGTTCTACAGAGATCTAGTTCAGAGGCAATGGATGAAGAACATCGAGATCTACATGCACTAAATATGGTACTTAGTACATGAGGGGATCATCATCCTACAATTCATTCCTTCAACAAAATAGACTTAATACATCTTCGCCAAGACCTTTGCTAAGCGGAAGTTCTATTCTCTGCATAGTCATCTTGGAATGAAGGACACATTTTCCGAGCAACTGTCATTTCTTCTTCTTACATACATTGTACCTTGAGGGGGGGGGGGGTTTCCCATGAGGTTTTCCCTCTTTCCTCACTTTATTTCAGTGTATCTTTTGTATATGGATACCTAACATAGCCTCATTGCTGGGACCCATTCTTTATTTTCACCATAGTGATGTTCATGGGGGGTGTTGGAGTTAATTCACATACACACCTAGGATTTATTTTTCCTAAGGTTTATCCTATGTTTATTGGTCATTATTCAATCTCATATATTTTAGGAACAATATTCCTCTAGGGAGAATATGCTCTTTAGTTTTCAATTCATTTTGATCAGTTGAGTGGACTCCAGATGCTACGTTGGGATCATCACCATATAATGCACATTGTCCTTGGTATCATCACCAAACCATTGCATTACCCATTATTCCATGATCTCCTCCTCACTTCACTCTATTTCAGTAAGTTAACTGAAGACTGATAGACTAGTTAACTCAACTAGTTGGCAGTTCACTTGCGTAATTTCCCAAGAGACTAGACTAGGTGGACATTTAATCCCATAACTACTCGTGTGTGTCCGGATCACTCTAGAAAACCATTATGACATATTGGATTCTCCTCGATTGCGCATTGGTTGAGTTATAAAAGTATATCATGTGTAAATTATCATTCATTCATTTGGTTAATGATAATTCTTCCATTATTTCTCTCTTGCTTCTCTTTTCTTCTATTTTCTCTGCAATTGTGTCTGTCAATTCCCATCTATATCTATTCTCTACAGCTTCAAAACACTTACATATGTAAGAGGATTCAAAATTTTCATATTTTTACCAACGAAAACGACTAATATCTTGGAAATATTCAACTTGATGACAACACTATTTTTCTTCTTTCTCAATATTGCTTGGAAAATTGAAATCCCAAAACTAAAAATGTCTATCTCTTTCATGATGATTCTTAAATAGCAAGTCAATAAGATTCATATGAATATTTCCATTGTGATATGAAGGGATAACTAAGAAAACATCCTCATTGTGAATTAAGAGATGGTTTTCTCATTCCTCATGTAAAAACCATGGCTCAATGAATTCTAAAAAGGGATTATGATTGGTAGAACCATCATCCATATGAAGAGTAAACCCAACAAATTATTCATGAATATCAAAACCTAGATGTTAATTATCAACATTTCTTTGATCTCCATTCTCTTGTTCCCAATCATATAAAACATTACAAGAAGAAAATGGTTCATGCATGGCATTGTTTCTATCACATTATTCTTTCAAGTGATGAACTTGGTATAATTTTTCAACCATATCATTATCATCATAGTCGATAAATATATGTTCATGGTTAGAAAAAAATGCAAATGCAGATTTCATATAAAATCCATGAAACAAAAATATGGAATGTTGTGGCTGGGAAACCAGAAGTGGGGAGGCATTTTGAATGGTTCGGGTTATTGAAGCTAGTTCAAAACCCTGTTATGTGTTCTAATGAGGTGTTATTAAGGAGGATCACTAGGTTTTTGGATCTTGATGAATATTTTTTTTATATTTAGGGAAAATGTCTAGAGTTGGCACTATTGGACATCTATTTCATAATTGGTTTTCCATTCCATGAAGAGGTGGGAGATAGTTAGCCCCAACTAGGAGGGGGTAGAACCTTGGAAGAATTCATCAAGGCTCATCGTGAGTGAGGGATGAATAATGTTGATGGTTCCATCCCTATTGGTGTGATATAGTCTAAGGATATGTGACCTATGGTGACCATGATAGTGAAAATATTGGGATCTTATGACCCACATGTTGTCTTCGATGACCATATGCTCCCTAGTTAATGCAACAGAAAAATCATGAAGGGATGCCATCTTCCAAGAAGTTCCAAAATAATTCATGTTGGCATGGAATTTGGAAATGAAAATAGAGTAATTGGGTACAATTTTGGCAAGAATGGAGAAAAAAAATTATTCATCTTCCTTGTTAATCCTGCACAACTTCAATTGTAGCCTCGAGATTTTAACTTGGTGAGAAATTATTGGATAATGTCAAAACTTCCTAGGCTCAATATGATGATCCCCTTCTCCAGGTGGTGTCCTCTTAACACATCATGCTTCCCAAACCATCCTTCAAAAGTAGTCCATATTTGATTGAGTGAACTACCAAATTTAATGTGGAAAAGAAGATCAAGAGAGATGGAGAGACATAATAAACTATAGTCTTCATCACATTTGTTAAACCACTTCATATTTTCATCATCTAGTATAGATTCAAATTTAATCCCCATAATGATTCTAAATAGGCTTCTACTCCTAAAAACAAATAACATATTTGATTTCCACTCATCATAATTAAATGGTGTAAGAAGGAGAAATTGACTCGAATCCATTACTATATGATTCATTCTAGTACAAAATATATTTCGGTAGTTGAGGGAAGGAAGCTTCAGAACAATGGCCCTACTATGGAACTATGATTTCTATAGTAGAAATCTATTTTCTTTAAGGCCATTAAATAAACTATTGGATATAACCTTTTGTAGCTTAATAGAAGAGTGTTTAAAACACCATGAAGTGACTGTAGAATAGAGAATCTAGTAGTGTAATAGAAGGATGCCTACAAATCTGTGAAATATACTACAAAATATAGACTTCAGTAGAATAAAGAAAGAGTTCTTTCACCACCACAAATAAATTGTGTAATAGTGACTTGTTTATCATAATAGAAGTGGGTTCCCACACCAAGAAATTTTCTCCTAATCATGTATGCAAATTTTTACTACACCGTGAAGAATTTCCCTAGGTAAGTAGGTGATATTTTTAGCAATATCCACATAATGTGCACCAAAAAATTGAGCCACAACAAAGACCCCACATAACTATATGTGTTATAAAACTAGACTATTGAAAAAGAGTATTGATATGCTCATTAATTGACTTATTTACAAAACAATATTGGTCTAAGTAGTACAAATGCAAGTGTTTGCTAGAAAGGTTCTATAAACAAAGGCATGCCATGAATCTCTCATTAAATCAAGGAAGAAAACAAATCTAATATTAATTTCTTGTGTGTACGAAAGCACTAAAGAAAATAATTCATGCAAGTTAAAAATCACACTAAACCAAGTGCATAGAAGTAATCAAGTGCATTTTCATATGCACTAAAACTTATAAATAATTGCAGTTCACATAATTTGATAGATACATGAATGAAAAAAAAACTAAATATGTTTTTCCACCCTATCTTTGACTTTCAAGTTACAATATTTTATGATAAAACTATTTCATGTGATGGGAAATAACATAAGGTAGAATTGGGCCTCCACAATTAGGGATAAAAGTTAAGTTAGAGTGACTACAAAATCTTGCAAACTAAGAACACCACTTTAAATAGATTTCAAACTAATAACATCACTTCATGTATTCAACACCTATGTTACACCTATGGATATAGCATTTGTTGGTTAAGAAAGTCCTTAGAAACAATATAACATTTTATTTATGGAACACTACTATATCAATGGTAGGAACTTGATTCATGTCAATATTAATTGTAGTAGATTCATAATATTTTTCCACCATGTTTCTTGCATCCTTATTAGTTATAGGATGGAGGGAAACAATTGTCCAATGGAAATGATTAAAAAGAAGATCATTAAATAAAACAAGGAACTTTCTCGCTTGTTCGAACATGCAGATCAAATTCTAGACATCATAGAAAGGACCAATCTGGTTATGACACAACTTAGGTCATATCAAATAATAACCATAATTTAAAGTGATTTTTTTTATATACTGATAAGTTCAATTATGATAGTTTGTTTTTTAACTTTTACATTATATAACAAAAAAACCTTTTCTTTCTTATATAGAAATATTTGGAGCCTGTTCAACTTGTTGTCAGTAGTAGTAGCACTACAGAGACACCATAAAGTTATGACATGGGTCGTAATATAGATTCTAGATTGTTTACTTCTCCATATTCAACACCATCAGATGGAATCCATGACACACACCACTAAACATCCACACAATGACCAAGATCTAGTACAGATGGTCATAGAGATGAGGTTGATGATGTGGTTGATATGGGTGCATTTCCTAGATCTAGACGTGTGACCAGCATGAGGACCCTTTTGTGCACATTTTTGGTCGATGATAACAGACTTCTATTAAAACAAATAAGACTCCTAGGTAGTTTTTCATATTTTAACTATTTCATGTTGTCCATCTCAAATATAAATCATTGAGATTATTATTTTTAAATTAATGATAATATGTTTTTGCGTGTAGGAAACAACCATTTTTATAGGCACCTGGGGAGAAAGGCCTTGTTGATTTTTTGGGAAACATACGCACGAGGTGGAATTTCCAGAATTCCAACCTCAAAAATGATATTTTGGGTTATCTTGAAGGTCTCTTTGGAGTAGATACCTTCAATAAAAATGTGGTCACCTCTGTAGCAGGAGAATATTTAAAATATACGAGGGATGTACATAGATGAAACTTAGCAATCAACCCTATGTATGAACTCCCTCCATCAATTCAAGAGAGGGAGTGGAAGGCGCTCATTGATGATGCAAAAGAAAATAAATTAAGAAAAGCAAGAGAACAAATAATTGGTACCCCAAGGTAAATTACAATATTTTTATTTCAATACCTTTAATTTTATTTATATTGAAATAAAAGTGTCATATATAACATACTTGAAACTTTTGATGATAGGTTGCATGACACTTCAAAGACAAACATAGCAAGGATTTCCAAACATGGCCAACAGAGGCTAGGCCAGGGTGGCTACTTGAGGTTATAGTCACGAATCATAATATCCCAAATGCCATAAAACAATATAATTTGTATCACCTTACAACGTTTCGGTAATTGCATCCAATAACATTAAAAATACATAATCTTATGCAATGCAGGGTGATGACTTTGGAACTGAAACCATGGGGGAAGAACTTTGAGTTGGTTACAAGTATGACAATAAATCTGTTGTTGATCATAGGAAAAGCATGGGGCATACCCCAAGATCTAGTTTGTAGGATAAGGTAAATATAAATCATCCCACATTAACTTTTGATTACTTATAAAATACATAAATGTTTGATATCGTCCATAACTTAATGTCTTACTTTGTTTTAATTAGGGAAGCAACACTATCAACAAAAACATTACTACTGGGTAACAGTGTGTTGATAGTGCAGTGCAACTAGAAGATCATGGTTCTCCCAAGAAGCCCCATCCCAGTGGGGTGTAGCTTGATGGTGTTCTTGTGACTGAGGCCCACGATAGTAAATTGGATTTATATTAATCATTAACTTAAAAATTTCGTACTTCCAATTTTTATTACTTATACATTTATGGTTTTGTCCTTATAGCTTTTGTCATTTCAATGTCAGAGAATGTCATAGTTGAGCCTCCTAAACCTGAAGATCAGGAGTACAAGAAAGCCATTCCAATGGTGCCGACTAATGGACCAGGTAAATAATTACATTGCATAGTTTTTTTTTAATATTAATGAACTAATTCAATGATATTTAAAAATTAGCCATATAAATTTAATATTTTGTTTTGTAGGTGATGTCCCCTCAAATCAAACTCCATGTCATGGGTACGATATTGGGCATGCTTGATGTGATAGGACTAAATAAACATCATCTATTTAAGATCCCTTAGAAAATGAAGACATGGAGGTTGATGACTTACTTAAGAACTGGACTAGAAAACTAAAGAAGACTAAAATAAATTCATGATGTATAATAATTTTATAAGACAGATCGATGTATATTATATAGCTAGTTATTTCGAACAAATTTTAGATGATAAATATCATTTATAAAAGTTTTTTTTTATGACATATGCATTTGAATGATAAACCTCATTTATAGCTTTACAATCACTTTTTATCAATTTGAATATTTTAATGCACGTTTTTTTATTAGAATATAGATTGGGTATTGGGGAATTGAGAGCGAAGTGTGGGGGCGGGGATAGGAGATTCCACCTTCACGTGGTTAGCTCTATTCAGTAGAGAAAAGATAATTGGATCCTTTTATTATTATATAAAACCTCTCTCTATCCAATAGAGCAACAACATAGTCAATGTTGACTTCATTGTTTCTCCTTCAGATTGATGGAGGTTTTCTCCAAGGTTAGATGACCCCCAAAAATTATTCTAGAAACCAAGAGGATATTATTTAGGCCATCGCATTTGAGATGCACATTACTTTGATATATAGTGCTCATGATATGTGATTCATCATTGTTGAATTCTTACCTGTTTAGAATACTAATCAAAATGAATATTTCTACATTTGATCAAGTTGATTTAATTTTTCTTGTAGTCTTGTGTGCACAATTTTTTGCAGGTTTCAAAAGAAGCAATCAAGAATAAGTGAAATAACTTCAATCTATGGATCTACTTCGAACATAGGACCTCAGGTAAGTTCATCATGTTTTCTTTCTCAAAAGTTAGTTACTTTGATCAGATTAGTTACATATTCTTCGATTATCATTTTTATTATTTGTTACATATAAATAAAGTCATCTTGTATGAGTCTCCTCATTAATGATTCCATCCAACCTAATATCCTTCAGATCTACACCTTTATACATGTCTCCACCACTAACATATAACTAACACATCCATATGTAGGTTGTAAAATCTTCCTTCTTGATGGTTTTATAAAATACTAGTGGTATTCCTCATGAATCCCTTCAACTGCATTGAACATATTCATGTGTAAAACCTTCTTCTATGCATCCTACCCTTGAACCTATTTATTTTTCACTATCCTTATTTATTCCTTTCCCAACCTTCATTTGTGTTGACTTCCCCCTAGATATCTTGTTTGGATCCTGCTCATTTCTACCTTGCACACATACGTCAAATCTAACACATGTTCGCACATACTCTCCTTTTATGCCTAGATGAACAATTGTATTTTCTCCTATCAACAATGATATTGCATCAAATTCCCCTTACAAATAAAAACTTGTAGGCCTAAGTGATTAGAATCTGGAAGCTAAAATACATGTGATGCAAAGGAAATTTTCATAAATGTCATCTCAAATGGCCTCACCAATCTCCTTGACTGGTTGAAGATTAGGGGTATAAATGGAGAACTTGTAAATGGAAATAAATACATAAATGGACCTATAACCTAGAGATATGTTGAACACCTAAGTAACAATAGCTAGCGCCTTTGACAATCTTGATTGATATTAGTCAATTTTTGAGGAGCTCAAAGAGCAAGGTAAGGTATCTATCTATTAGTGAGTTGACACACCTATGGGAATGTAATTCCTTTCCTTGTGTGATAGAAACGTTGTACTAATGGGAAACTAATGGGTTTTTTCTATTCATCCCTTTTTGGGGGACAATGATTTGGAGAGTGTTATGAATCATTGAATTTCTATGGGTAGATGAACTAGGTAATAAAATATTTATAAGTTGTTAATTCAAGCTTCCCAAGGAAGCATGAGAACATGGGTATATAAATAACATGGCCTTTGATCCATGATCTTAGCTAGCTCAAAATTAGATGTATTTTAACTCTTAATAGTTTCCTAATAGCATAGTATAAATAATTGTTTTTCTATTCTAATCAATTTTCCTATGGAAAGGTAAAACTTGTAAATTTTTACCTAAAGCTTGTTCATTTTTTTTTGATATTTTTGATGTCATCTTTCACTTGTAAAGTTTTTATTACTTTGAGGAAAGTCTAGGTAAAACTATTCCAACCTTTTTCATAATGTTTCCAATATTTTTTTCATTCTATGTATGTAATCTGCCGATTATTTCATTTGAGGAAGAAATAAAAGCATACACTTGGTCATATTTGTTGTATTTTCATTACTTTTTAAAAATTGAGCATACTTAATAGGCTATGTGAAGTATAGGACATAGGTTATAAATAATTTTAACTCTTGTATTCAATGTGTTTCAAGTCATATCTCCTATGACACATGCCTCCCTAAATTTTCATATATGTTATGATGTGTAGAAAGTACAAAAGAATTATGTTTCTGTGGGGGAAATATAGTTTTGGCGTTGATGGATTAAAATGACCCTACATGGCTTGATTTTTCTCCCTTCCTAAAGTTCAACATATTCTCTAATTAAAAATGTTTATGCTATGTTTGGATATAGTATTTTTATGAATTATTATTGGGTGTTAAGATGATGACACATGCCTTAGTGATCTATAGTTTAGAGGTGGCAGCGAGAAATAATAATCCACATTAACTACAATGAAAGAATTAAGTTGGTGAATCAAGTTACAATTAGTTTATCGATTATGTATTTGTCAAATATGTGATCAATTTGAAATAGTATTTTATCATATTTTCTGTGGGTTCATGTTCATTCCTTTAATGCAAATATTAATTTATGTATTGAAGTCTGATCCAGAAAGAAGGGGAGTGTAACATGAGCAAGGTGGCTCTATCCTTCCTCACATCAAGTGATTTCCTCTATAATTTTGTCCTTCCATTTTATTAAATACAGTTTATATTGCGTATCATGTGTCTTGAAAACATTCTCACCTATCACTTCCTTAAACTATTTTTTCTTCTTCTTGGGCATATGGTTGCATTAATTATCTTTCATGTCTTCCCTAGTGCATAATATTATGTCCCTTTGAATCTTAGATATCCTTCATATTGAATATCAATAATTGTCAAATTCTTTAGGCAATTCTGCCTTGTAATGCATTAGATATTTTGTTAATCTTAATATCATTTTTTTAAAATACTTAGATGTTGTTTCTCTCATGACAAATTTTATCCTCGATGGTATTGATAGTTTGTCGATGGTATTGAAATTTCATCACCTAGATTCATTGTATAGTTCATCTCGCTGGTGACAACCTAACATTGTCTTTCATGTGACGACATATTTTGGTCATCTTTAGTGCAGAAAAATATTTCGGTTGTATTTTGCGTGATGACATATTTTGGTTTTCTTTCATGCGAGGACATATTTCTGTCATCTTTCGTGCGATGAAATATTTTTTTCGTCTTTTGTGCGACAAAATATTTTGGTTGTCTCATGGGAGATGACTTGAGATGGTCGTCTCCCACCTAACGAAAATGATACGACATCCTTAGGTCGTCTCGTAGGTGACGATATCCTTTGGTCATCAAAATTTTCACGACATATGATACGACATTTGGGGGGTCCAATAGTTTTCGTGATATCCATGATAGAACATTGCATGTGCAATGAAATTACCATCACAAAATGACCCAAATTTACTAGTGTTGGGACTTCTTATCAAGGGTAACCCCTATTGCTGATAAAGGGAATTTTTCTCGCATCAATAGAACATAAATTTTGTTTTTATGCATACGTACTCCATCTTCTTTCATCTTATACTCTTTAAAATATTGTTGTACATTTTCCTATTGTAATATTTATTTTACCTATAGGTAATGATGGTTTGTAACAACATCTAAAATTGTACTCTTTAAATATGAACTATGCGTACTAATGGTTGTAGAATGCATGAGATGTACTCTTCTACTGAGTGCTTCAACAACTTTATTTTATTTTCCTTTGATATGATACATGTCAAAGTCATACTCACATAAAAATTCAAACCATCGTGTCTGTTTGGGATTTAAAATTGGTTGTTCAAAAATATATTTCAGACCACAATGGTTCTCTTTAGTTCAAATTTCTTTCCCATGAGATAATGCCTCCACATCTTCAATTCATGAATTATGGAAGAAAATGTGTGGTATAATTCCTCTCATTTTCTTTAATATTTATGGAATCATAACTAATTACATGTCCATTTTGAGTGAGGACTCCACGAAGTCCTTCTTTTCATGCATCTATACATACAACACAATTCTTATTTGGGTGAACAATCTTCAAAATACGTGTACTAGTAAGTAATTCTTTTAACAAATTAAAATTTTATTGACACTCTGTCTTCCATTCAAAATTAATTCCCTTATGTTAGCATCGGAAGTCACTCCTGGATTGCTTGCAAGAGCAGAGCCCGACACCCATCATTTTAATGTCACGATTTGTTTATAGAGGGGTGATCAAATGGAGATAAAGGCTCGAGGAGATATCACCCTAACTCGGGGACTGGATCTGGTATGTAAAGAAAAAAGGAGGTCTGGAATCCTAACTTCAGCCAGTGGGTTGATTAAAAAGATGAACAGGTGGAAGACGTAGTAAGAAAAGTGAACAAACAACTTTGGGCAACAGGCTTTTGGCAGTTTGCAGGAGAAAGACTCTGAATGCAAGATCCGCTTGGTTCAGGGTCTCAAGAAACTGAAAGGGGACTTGACTGGATCCTCCAATTCCAAGTCACTCAGTGCTAGGAAAATCACAAGAACCGATTAGAGACTCCGTAACCATTATAGTGATCCATTACAACATCATCCTATAAAAGATACAACTCGACTGCATCCTCCAATTCCGAGCTTCTCTAACACAGTATAACAAAGATGTAAAGAAACTAGCATTCATAAGGCAAGAAGTCTCAGAAGTCTAGAAATAACCAGAAAACAGTGCTTCATTAAAGCTTTACAACCGGGAGCTCTGCTCAACTATTGATACCCACCAAAATGGCAGAAATGCCTACATATACTTGGAACTGACTCAGGCGCTGAAGGCGCGATCATATCATGAATTCAATGCTTGACATTGAGGAGCTTCTCTGTTAGGCTACGCATGAAGACGTTGGGCAGAATGCCCATGCAGTCGTCTGTCAGATGTGATCTTTGTCAGGAGGAACTGACAGCCTGTCTCTGTACATGCTCCTTTATAGACTTCTATTTAAGGAAGGATATGATGTATCACCCACCTTCCTCATTTTCATTAATTGATTCATCAGGACCTGAGAGGCTCTGGTCAAATATTCATTTGGGAGATGCGGTAGCCTACCTTTGGTTGTCTGCTGCTTTGTTGTATTTCTGTAGGGGGACTCGGCTGGCCAATGTGGACGGAACCGACAAGGCTGAGGTGATGGGCATGATAGAGAGGATACTAGGTATGCGTGGGCTCTTAGGAGATAAAGGAGTATATGCGATGTGGCACAAGAAGGTGACGTGGGGACAGCAGAGGATATTCAGTAACTGAACAAGGTGGGGGGCAATAAGCTGAGGCGGAGGTGGCTAAGAGTGAAAGATAATGAAATGGAGGATACGTGTCATCAGGGTCTGAGAGGAAGAATGACAAACATAAATGCCCCTCCCCCAGGCCTCCTTCTTGATGACCAGGTGCCAAATCCATGGGCCCGATTCTGGGCGCTATCGGAAATTCGGGGTTCGGAGCTTCAAAGTGCAAGAAATAAGGGCTGCCAGCTTCTCGAAATCCGATACCTGATATGATGACCGAATAACCTAATCCACAGGTCCCTTCCTTCACCCTCACGGCTTCGGCACCTAACCGTGGTTATCCCCAACTCTCTATCGGGGTTCGGGGTTTGGCGGTTCTCACTGTCGAGAACTCCTCGTCTCTCCAATCCCCAATTTGCGACGAGCTCCACCTCTATGAGCTAGCCCCTATCGACTAGAACATGAACCATATGACCACTGCCTCTGTGTGACCATTTTGAACCCTCCATCAGAGTTTCGGTGTTCACGATGATGCGATGTTTGTGTCCACGGGACTCGTGATTTTTCGATCCCCGATGGCTCCTTCCGTGATAGCCCTTTAACTAGGCCCTGGTCCAAGTGACCACTACCATATTCCTTTGACCATACTCTCTATCGAGGTTTAACAGTTCACATTTTTGAAGTGCACGAATCACTCGTCCCCAAGATCCCCAATATCCCGATGGCTTCAAGTTCCCCGATGGGCGCTTCCCTGTCGGGACTTTCCCGATGACGCCGATCTCCCACCACGCGTCCTTTCCTAGACGGATGGTCTAGATATATTTTGTTGCTTTTCATGTCCATGATCGGGCTTGCTTGCTTGACTCGAGCCCCAAACAGATTTCTTCTATGTGCTACGCTTGGGCACTTATCGCGCAATCCTGCAGACCTGCGTACCTTTGTTCCCCGATACCACATTTGTTGCTAACAGTAGGCTCCATGGGGGATAGATTCATCCCTTTGATGCTCTAAGGACTCATTTTGCAGTTCCAATGCCTTACTGTTGGGCTATGGAGTCACTTACTAAGCCGAAAGAAAAGTAAAAACAAAGAATAGAAAAGGCAATATTTACAAAACATAGGAGCCACTGGAGGCTCAGAAAAAATATTTTTTAAGAAAGTGCCCATTTACTGGGCTGCTGAAAACTTCTTCGCCTTCCAAACCTCACAACCTGTATGTGTTATTTGAGAAAATCTCAGAGATTCTGAAAGGCCCAATCCAAAGGGCTTCAAATTTTCTGTGTTTGCCCTTATCTTGTTTAGGAGCATCCCATTTCAACACCAGGTCTCCTATTTGGAACCGCTCCTTCTTGGCCTTCCTATCAAAGACCTGCTTGATATTTTGCTGATGGTCCTAAATCCTATCCACTGTCTGCTCCCTAGCCTGTTGGACCTCTACTAGATGATGAATCCTTTTGATCATGTCATTGGTCTCTTCCTGATAATCCTAGAAGAACTTCGCTACGGGAATGGCCAGCTGAGAAGGGAAGACAACTTCGGCTCTGTAGACTAACTGGAAAGGGGAGAGACCTATAGATCTCTTTGTAGTCACCCGATCAGCCCATAGGGTGAATTTCAACTTTGAACTCCAAGTCATTTTGTTGTCTTCCAACAACCTTTTGATGATCCTTATCAGGCTTTTGTTGGAGGATTCCTCTAGACCGTTTCCCTGTGGATAATATGGGGTGGAATGAATCAATTTGATCTCGAACTGTTCGCAGAACTTGGCTAGTGGTTCATCCCTGAAAGCGGCTGCATTATCAATGACAATCTTACTTGGGCAGCCGAACCTTGTGATGAGGTCCTCCAAGAATCTAATGATTACCTTGTGGGAAGCACTCCTGGTGGGGATAGCTTCAATCCACTTGGTAAAGAAATCTGTAGCAGTCAGGATCCACCTGTGCTGCCCACTGGAGGTAGGCTGAATTTCTCCAATGAAATCTAGGCCCCATTGCTGGAAAGGCCCTGAAACCATCACTGGATTTAACGACAGAGACCTGAGCTACTGCTTTCCTGCAAATTTTTGACAATTGATGCAGGCTCTGACCCTTTTGCAGACATCAGTGAACACAGTAGGCCAGTAGTATCCAGCCATGAGGATTTTGTGGGCTGTGGCTCTCCAGAAATGGTGCCCTCCACACAGGTCGCTATGAAATTCAGCCACGATCATCTCAGCCTCTGGTGGACTCATGCATTTTAAAAGCACCCCCAGCAGGTCTTTCCAATATAACACTTGATCGATCAGGTAGTATTTGACTGCTTTGAGCTTTAGAGCTCTTGGTTTGCTTCTTTGCAGGCCATCTGGAGGCCGTAGCTCCTGCAGAAAGTATATGACATCCTTATACCAAGGAAATCAAGCCAATGGGGGCTCCCTTTGATGGTCTATATCAGGCAGTTGCTTCTGTTGAATATCCAAGCATTCGTTGATGAAACTTATCCCCAAAGCTTGGCAATTTGCTTCAACCAACAATTTGGCTAAACCTTGACCTTTGATCAATTTGGTGGGCCTTATTTCTAGGTCGAATTCCAGGATTTTGGCTATCCATTTACTCCTTCTCCCGTCTATGTCAGGCTGAATAAGAATGTCTTTAACAACAGCCGAGGGGACATAGGCGATGATCTTTGACTGCAGAATGTAGGTTCTAAAAGATTTGAGAGATTTTATTAGAGCATAATCCTTCTTCTCCATAGTGTCATACCTGACTTTGGCATCCCTCAATGCTCGGCTGAAATAAGCAATAGGCTACTCTAGCCCACTGTCATTTGTTTGTAATAGAACAACAGCCACTGTGTCAGGTGAGGCAAAGGAGAAAATAAGGAAATCCTTTGAGTAGTCGGGACTGATAAGCACAAGAGCTTCAGTCAGGGCCTTCTTGATTTGTTCAAAGGAATGTCATAATTGAGGGGTCCACCTTACTTCATTCTCTTTCTTTAACATGGTTGTTATAAGCTTTACCTCCTTAGCAAAGTTAGGCACAAACCTCCTCAGAAAATTACTTTTATCAAGGAAAGATTGGACCTCCTTCTTGGACCTCGGGATTGATAAGACTTGTATCGCCTCAACTCTGTTGGGGTCAATCATGACTCCTTCCGCTGATACTATGTGGCCTAGTAACTTTCCCTCCTGTAGGGTGAATAGAGATTTCTTGGGGTTTAATGAAATGCCAAACTTTCTACATTTCAAGAAAACTTTCCTAAGATGGAGACGGTGTTCTTTATCAAATTTTGAAAACATTGTGATGTCATCCAGATAAATGACCACAAATTTATCCCTTTCCCCGACAAAATCTATGTCCATGGCATGCTGGAATGTCGCCCCTGCATTCATTAGTCCGAATGGAATCTTGGCATACATGAATGTGCCCCATGGAGTGGTGAATGTTGTCTTTTCCCTGTCCTCAGGTAGAACAAAGACCTGATTGTAGCCAGAGAAACCATCAACCATGGACATCCTGGAAGCTCATGTCACCGTCTGCAGTATATGTTCCATCTTTGGCAAGGGGTAGTTATCCTTCTGTGAGCTCCTGTTCAGGTTTTTAAAGTCTACACAGAGTCGAATTTCTCCATTATTTTTCCTTACTGGGACCAACTTGGCCACCCACTCTGAATATCTTAGTGGTACAATGATCCGAGCTTGAAGCAGCTTCTTCACTTCCCTCTCCATGATAGGCAGCTGCATGGGATTGATCGGTCTCAACTTCTACCTGAATGGCTTTGCCTCCTCCTTTAATGGAATTTTATGCTCGATGACAAAGGTGTCATAGGTTTTGAGGTCTTTGTAGGTCCAGGCAAACACATCAGCAAATTCCCTCAAAAGTCCAATGTATTCAGACCTCTACTCGTTTGTCAGACTTCTTGACAATTTGACATACTTGGGCTCACTCTCGGTTCCAATGTTGCACTGAATAGTACCAGTGTCCTCCTCCGAGACTTCTCCTTTTAATGACACATCGTTTCTATCGAAAATACTTTCCAAAGGAACCAGTCCTCTGGGAATATGGTTGCTAGGAAGCTGTACAATGTCACGCTCTGCAATCTTATTCAGAAAATTACCCCCATCGAGCTCTTCCTCTGAGACGGTGTCTTGGTCTATGTGCATTTCTAAAAATTCCTCGACAGTCCCCAAGAGCCTGTTGACCTCGAGATTGTCCTCGAACACCTTCCAATGTTTGACGTTGTTAGGTATGGAGTGTATTTTACCTCTACATCATATCTGAATTTGGGTGGCAAAGGTACTTTGAAATTTCTAGCCAATGTAGCCAAGGAATCTGCCATTGTGTTCTCCTCTCTTGGGATGAATGAAATGTTAAATGCTGAGAAGAAACTATCAACTAGGTCCCATACCTCATTTCTGTAGCTTCTGAGTCGAGGATGCTTAGCCTGATAAGCATTTCTGATCTGTTGGACCACCAACTCTGCATCACCGAACACTGCTACTTCCTGAATTCCCATTTCCCTCGTAGCTCTCAATCCCAGAACAAGATCCTCATACTCTGCCACATTGTTGGTAGCTTCAAATTCTAATTTGTATGACAGAGATATGGTTTCCTGAGCAGGTGACACAAAAACCACCCCAGCTCCAACGCCTTCCCTGGAAGAGGCTCCATCAAAGAACAGTTTCCAAACGGGGGTGCTGGAGGGAGGAAGTTTGGGGGAACTGGTGGGCTGCTTTCTAAGTTTGAGAGGAGGCTTGGGGGCATGGCTGAGTTGTAGTAAACTGGAGCCTAAGTCAGTGTCCAAGGCAAATATGGGATGGTTGGTAGGGTTGGCCTCATCGCTGATTATATAGGCCAGTTGGGCTTCCCTGTATAGTCTTCTATGCTCTCCTCCAAACACTGGGATAATAGCATATGTGAGGTCCAACTGCAAGGTCCCCCGCAGTCTTTTTATCCAACATCTGGATAATAGCATACCAAACTTGGGGGGGACATCAACTACTACAATATCCATGACCACACTCTTCATGGGCAATTGAAACAAGGTCACAACCAGGTCTTTGATAATTCCAAGACACTGAACTCTCTTGGAGTCAAAGGAATAGAGGTCATGATAGGCTCGGGTGACTTCTAGTCCTAGTTCTTCCATGATAATTTTGGGCATGAGGTTGTGAGAGGCCCCTGAATCCATCAAGCAGTTGTGTAGAACTTTATCATGTATGTTCAGGGATGTGTAGAAAGGGGGGAATGAGTCATCTCTATTTTATACCATGGGGCCCAAGACAACTGCTAGCTTTTCATCTTGAAGGTTTATGGAGTCTGAGGGAAAGCGTGAGGCTTCAGACTGTAAAAGTTCAGAGAAGCGTTTTTTGAATTCATCATGTTTAATCAGCTTAGTGAGGGGCACAGGGATTCTGATCTTTTGGATCTCATGCTCGAAGTTAAAAGAAGATGTAGGCTTTGGAATTTATTTTATTTCAGGAACATGATCATGGACAATGGGAGAGAGGGGTTAGGCCTTCTTACCTCTGTGACCATCTACTACTTTACTATTAGGCTTCTCTTCTCTAATGGACTGCTCAAGAATATTAGGTGCTGCTGTCCTTTTGTTGGACCTCAGGTTGTACCTGCCTTGACCGCCGCCATCCCTTTCTCCCTTGCTCAATTCATTTAGTTGACTGTCCATGAGAGACTCTTTGTATGATGATTGAGTGAGATGAGGAAAAGGAGGAGTATCTCCAAAGAAATGGATTTCAGGCTCAAGTTCGTCTATTTCCCCTTCTTCTCCCTCAACCACAAAATTGTTTTGAAAAGGGGCCTGAATTTTCTGGTCATCTCTGTCTCTTTGCATCATTGGGGAAGCGATATTGTTTGGCCTCTGAAAACCTCCTTTTTTTTCGGCGCTCTGAGGGCCCTTGTATGCTTGCCTCCTCTCTACCTTCAGTCTTTCCATATCTGCAGATAGAGACTTCACCATCTTGGTTAGTTCATCTACTTGAAGGTGGGGCACCGATGGGCCAGAAGTTGAGGCTTCGGATTTTCCCTTTCTTCTACCCATGTCAGCCTCGTTCCTCAATCTATCGACTGCTAATACATTGGATTACACTTCTATGGCTGCGTCTTGCATTTGAGATAAGGAGGCAGCTCTTCTTTCTCTCAATAAAAGACAGAAATCGGGGCCAAACGCACTAGCATAGAACATCTTGGTCGAAGCTTCCGATGGCTTTATTTCATCAGGAATATTATTGTACATCCTATTGAATCTTTTGGAGAAAACAGAGACAGACTCTCCTTCCATATTCTTCAAAGACCCGAACTCAGTCATATAATACATGAAATCCTTCTTATCTCCCCACTGCCTTAGGAAATCATTATCCAGGGCTTCAATTCCAGCAATAGATCTGGGAGCTAATCCTCTAAACCATTTCCTTACCTCACCATCCAGGCTCTGGACAAAAACCCTCATCCAAACATCTTCATCTCCAATGTTCAGGTTGTCTGCATAACTGTAGAAAGAAGCCAGGTGTTCTTCTGCAGTTATGTCCCCTTCCCTGGTGAACTTGGGCATATATTTCAAGTAATCTCCAACAGGGAAAGGATTCATGGGATTAGGTAAGATTAGGGGAGCATACCTAGCAGCAACTATGGCGTCCATTCTATTCAGAGGGGGATTAGAACCAGCCATAGGAATATTAGGTGGAGGAGAATTTGGAGGAGGAGGAGTTCGCAACAGGGTTATTGAGAATGAGTCTCGAAGTGGAGTGGGAAACAAGAGGGGATTTAAGGAGAAGGAAAACAAGATCAAGTTAGCGGGTGCTCCTCTTTGCACAGGAGTAGTTAAGCTAGGCGTTGGGAAATATCCTGCGGTCCTGGGTCTATACCAAGGTACAGCTTCAGGGGAGAGGGGAGTGACAAAGTCTTGTCCCTCTGGTCCCATACCAAGAGAGGAAAAATCAATAGGAACACTCCCCAAATTTAGGAAACGGGAAACTGGTTCGATGATGGACGCTTCTTCTTCAGAGGCATTTCCCTTTCTGAGCACCGCCTCTGGATCTGTTTCAGGAATAGCTAGAGGCAGCTGTGGATGAGACCGCATATGCCTGCCTCTGAAAGCCACAATTAACAGAGCAGGTTCTCCCCAGCAGAGTCGTCACAATGGATTCGCCAGGTGTAAATTAGCAATCTTGAAAGGCTCAGATAATCTGATGCACCTTCGGATTCAGAGGCTCAATGTCGTTCTACCCAGGGAAAATCTTCAATTTCGTCCCCGACAATGGCGCCAAAAATGTTAGCGTCGGAAGTCACTCCTGGATTGCTTGCAGGAGCAGAGCCCGACACCCATCAGTTTAATGTCACAATTTGTTTATAGAGGGGTGATCAAATGGATATAAAGGCTCGAGGAGATATCACTCTAACTCGGGGACTGGATCTGGTACATATAAAGCAAAGGAGGTCTGGAATCCTAACTTCATCCAATGGGTTGATTAAAAATATGAACAAGTGGAAGACGTAGTAAGAAAAGTTAACAAACAACTTTGGGCAACAGGCTTTCGGCAGTTTGCAGGAGAAATACTCTCAATGCAAGATCCGCTTGGTTCAGGGTCTCAAGAAACTGAAAGGGGACTTGACTAGATCCTCCAATTCCAAGTCACTCAGTGCTGGGAAAATCACAAGAACCGATTAGAGACTCCGTAACCATTATAGTGATCCATTACAACATCATCCTATAACAGCTACAACTCGAATGGATCCTCCAATTCCGAGCTGCTCTAACATAGTATAACAAAGATGTAAAGAAACTAGCATTCATAAGGCAAGAAGTCTCAGAAGTCTAGAAATAACCAGAAAACAGTGCTTCATTAAAGCTTTACAACCGAGAGCCCTGCTCAATCATCGATACCCACCAAAATGGCAGAAATGCCTACATATACTTGGAACTGACTCAGGCACTGAAGGCGTGATCATATCATGAATTCAATGCTTTACATTGAGGAGCTTCTTTGTTAGGCTACGCATGCAGACGTTGGGCAGAATTCCCATGCAGTCGTTTGTCAGACGCGATCTTTGTCAGGAGGAACTGACAGCCTGTCTATGTACACGCTTCTTTCTAACCTTCTATTTAAGGAAGGAGATGATGTATCACCCACCTTCCTCATTTGCATTAACTGATTCATCAGGACCTGAGAGGCTCTAGTCAAATATTCATTTGGGAGATGTGGTAGCCTACCTTTGGCTGTCTTCTGCTTTGTTGGATTTCTGTAGGGGGACTTGGCTGGCCAATGTGGACAGAGCCGACAAGGCTAAGGTGATGGGCATGATAGACAGGATACTGGGTATGCGTGGGCTCTTAGGAGCTAAAGGAGTATATGCAATGTGGCACAAGAAGGTGACGTGGGGACAACAGAGGATATTTGGTGACTGAACAAGGTGGGGGGAAATAAGCTGAGGCGGAGGTGGCTAAGAGTGCAAGATAATGAAATGGAGGATATGTGTCATCGGGTTCTGAGAGGCAGAATCACAAACATAAACACCCCTCCTCCAGGCCTCCTTCTCGATGACCAGGTGCCAAATCCGTGGGCCCAATTCTGGGTGCTATCGGAAATTCAGGGTTTGGAGCTTCAAAGTGCAAGAAATAATGGGTGCCAGCTTCACGAAATCTGATACCCGATATGCCTACCTAATAACCCAATCCACAGGTCCCTTCCTTCACCCTCACGGCTTTGGCACCTAACCGTGGTTATCCCCGACTCTCTATCAGGGTTCAGGGTTTCGCGGTTCTCACTGTCAAGAACTCCTCATCTCTCCAATCCCCGATTTGAGACGAGCTCCACCTCTATGAGCTAGCCCCTACCGGCTAGAACATGAACCATATGACCACTACCTCCATGTGACTGTAGTCGAGCCCTCCATCGGAGTTTCGACGTTCACGATGACGCGATGTTTGTGTCCACGGGACTCACAATTTTTCGATCCCCGATGGCTCCTTCCGTGCTAGCCCTTTCACTAGGCCCTGGTCCAAGTGACCACTACCATATTCCCTTGAACATACTCTCCATCGGGGTTTCACGGTTCACATTTTTGAAGTGCACGAATCACTCATCCCCAAGATCCTCGATATCCCGATGGATTCAAGTTCCCCGATGGGCGCTTCCCTGTCGGGACTTTCCCAATGACGCTGATCTCCCACCATGCGTCCTTTCCCAGACGGATGGTCTAGATCTCTTTTTCTACTTCTCATGTCCATGATCAGGCTCGCTTGCTTGACTCGGGCCCCAAACAGATTTCTTCTGTGTGTTGGTCTTGGGCACTTATCGCGCAATCCTGCAGACCTGCATACCTTTGTTCCCCGATACCACAATTGTTGCTAACACCTTCTTTTGTAAATAAATTATGGGGTGATACATTTTAGAGAACCTTTCTATAAATATCATATAGTGTCCATTTAGTCCCATGAAATATATGACTTCTAAAAAAATCATGTGTGTTGGATATACTCTAACAGATTCAATATTCTCTTGATTTAACACTATACCTTCCTTTGAAATAATGTGCCCCAAATAATGAATCTACTTTTGGTAAAAATAACACTTTCTTATCTTGGAATACAACTAATGTTCCCTTATAACTTGCAACACCAACCTCAAGTGATGTTCATGATATTCCCCTTACTTAGAATAGATAAGTATGTCATCTAAGAAGACAATGGAAAACTTATCTAGATAATTTCTAAGTATTCCATTCATTAAGCACATAAATATAGCTAGTGCATTGGTTAGTTCAAATGGAACCACTACAAATTCATAATTTCCATACCTGGTTCTCAAAGTGTTTTTACATATTTCTTCTTCCCTAATTCTCACCTGGTGATATCCTGATCTCAAGTCTTTCTTTGAAAATATCTTTTCTCCTCATAGTTGATCAAAGAGGTCATCAATTCAGGATACATGATATTTTTTATTTACTGTGGCTTTATTCAACTGTCTAAAGTCAATACATAAGCTTAATGTTCCATCCTTCTTTTTCATAAAAAGTAGTGGTGCTCCCCAAGGTGAAACACTTGAGCATATATACCATTTCTTAAAAAATTCTTATAGTTTCATTTGTAATTGTTTTAATTTTGGTGTACTTATTCTATACGGTGTTTTTGATACCTGGGAATTCCTTGGTACCAAATCAATAAAAAAATTCATATCTCTCTTTGGTGGTAATCCTGGTACTTATTCGAAAACATCCTAAAAATATTGCAATACTAGATAAGCTTTAGGACTTGGCCCTTTGGTATTTTCTGGCTCCTCCACATGATCTATATAAAATTGACATCCTCTCTTGAAACATCTCTTCAGATGTAAGGATGAAATATCCCTTATCGAAATGGGTATTGGAATTCCTTTCACAATGCTCTATTTTCCTTGTCCATCAAGGCATGTAAATGTCTTGTTATGACAATCTAGCATAACATGATCCTTGTCCAACCAATCCATTGCAATTATTATATCATAATATCCTAATGGTATGATATTCATATCAACATTAGTAATCACTCCATTCACATTTATTAGAAAATCTGTGATAGTCTCATTGATCGTTCTTTTTTTTCCAATGTAT
Source organism: Picea engelmannii (assembly GCA_009831015.1). Lineage (NCBI taxonomy): Eukaryota > Viridiplantae > Streptophyta > Pinopsida > Pinales > Pinaceae > Picea > Picea engelmannii. The sequence goes on along the minus strand of ML781475.1, from coordinate 778,463 downwards.
GTTTGAACCAAACATGATTTTTTGAGCTTACGTTTTTCTTCAAATGAAATATGTACACTATTTTAGGATCATTGTATTTATTGATTACCCATGAATCAATTAAAATAGAAACAAGATGATTAATTATATTACCTTACACGTCAATCATAGGGGATTAGTGTTCTTCTTATCGTTCTTCCAAGGCTACACATATTCTTGGAATATTTCTACCCATGTCTTCTACTGTACTATCCTCTTGGATGTTGTGCAATTTCCTCATTTTGTATTATTTGCGAGGGAAATATTTGTACATGTGGTATTCTTTACATCCCCAAAATTTGATTGGTGTTTTTCCAATTTTTCCCAAGGAGTCTTCCCTCATGAATTCATTCTTAGTAGGTAGATCTTGCTAATTTGTGCTAGGACTATTTCTGTTGAAAAAGGGTTTTGAATCCCTTCCTTTGATCATATTTATCCTTCTTCTAATGGTGTTATGACTCAACATATAAAAAAAAAAAAAATGTAAAAACATTGCTAAGTACTAGTCTTGATTTTCAAAGAAATGTTATGCTTCTAAATGTTGTACATAGGATGAAATATCTTCAATTTCAATGAAATGTAATCTTTCCTAACATGCTAAAACTAATGTAATGTAGAAAAAAGGTGCAAATTCTCTAAATAAAATGCAAAAAAACAATTTATTATTATTATTTTCAATATAATAAAATGAAAATGCAAGGAATGAATAAACAACCTCTAGGACAGACCCTACTACAAGCAAAAGAAGACGATCCAATAAGGACACCAAGACATGACTACCTAGACCAAAATGCAAGGACAATAAATGAGAAAAATGAAAATAAATGAGTTCTCCCTAAAAATTCAACAATGAAGAAACTTCCTATCACTTTGTAGGCACTCAATAGATAGGGAAGAGATCTGAGAAGTCTCAACAACCATCAAATATCACCCAAAAAATACTCAAACTAGCCAAAAATGCTTATAAAATAGTGTAAGTGAATGTTGAGGGAACAAAAGTGTATGTACACAACCTAAAAATAAACAACACACGTATGTACACGAATATCAAGGTAAAACTTGCATATGCCAATAGACACTAACTGGTTAAGGGTTAGGCCAAGAAACTTAGATATAAATAAAAACATAGGTTTTCAAGCAATAGGAGACACAAAAACTTGGGAAAATAGTGATCAATGAAGGAAAAAAATCACCAAATAACCCCAAAAGGGATATTTCCCGAGTAGAGTCACCAATTTTGTTACGAGGAAAATATCTATATGGCTTGGGGTAAACCACAATAGATGGAACAACACCCATAAGTCAACTCATATACCAAGTATGCTAGACAAATGGAAATGCTAATAAAAAGAAAGGCTAGAATCCTACCTCATCCAGATGTATGAACAAGACAATGGTTGAGCTCACGATCCAACGCTTGATACCTACAAATTGTACTCAACATACAATATACAAAAGCATATGGAAAGTATATGAAACATTAGCACATAAACTAGCAAAATCCATTAGCATGTATAGCAAATATGCTCATGTAAAGTAATACAAATATTTGCAACATATAATTGGATGAGAAAATAGTATTTCTATTAATGTAATCAGTAGAAGTACATAAGCGATAAAATTATGTAATGACACATATCAGAACCGAGAAACTAAGTCCCTCCACCTAGGCCTTCACCACTTCAATCTTCCACAAAGGAAAACTCACAAATTGTAGGATTAATTGAGTTTCTCCTTCTCAAGATAGGAAGATCTTGGGGGATGAAAACAACAAAAGTTGATAATTTCAAGGACAAAAGGATGCATAATCAATATGAAGTGCAATTTATCCAGAGTGTTTGTTATATCAATAATGAATTAATTCAAGGCTTGTATATGGATCAATTTATATCCTCCAAATGGACTTGAAGTTTCGAGTCAGAGCGTTTCTAGTATATGGAAGGTCAAGGATCATGGATCTCGTGAGATCACATGGAAACCCAACATATATTTTAATTTTTGAGAACAAACCTGATGTATGTGGGTTGTAATGGAGCAACTTGCCTATACACTAGTTGTCTAACTGTGGCCCACATATATGTACACATTTTTGAATTTTTGACTCTGGAATGAGAAAAATGGGGGATTTGAGTCTACAGAGGGAAAGGGAATGCCATCAAAAAAAGATGCATGGAGTGTGGAAAAAAATGCTATAAAATATGCCCACTAATGTGTGAGGTCATAGGAGAAATCATGATGGCCAAAATACATTATAATTCCCAGAAGTGGAGTAGTGAAAACCCAGATAGAAGAATTAGTCATTCTTAAGAATATTACAATTCATATTGACTTTGTACACATGAATGCCAATCTTGATTACACTATAGATCCATATGGATACATAAAAAATGTATGTTCATGGCCATGAATAAGAAATACAAAGTAGGTATTCCATAGGTGGTCATAGTCATGAATACAACATAGTGGAGTCTAGTCTCAAAATCAGCTAAAGATATAAGTATACAATGCAGTACAATATGATCTTCCATGATCATTGAAGTCATATAAGAGTTGGTCTCATGAAAGATAACAACATATATGGGACACTTCTACTGTGAACTCTAGGCCTTCTACACTATCCACTGAAGGTGTAAGTCTACATCATGTGAATAAAGGATTTGAAGTCGAACACGATGAAGCTTCATTTGATTACTGGTCATTGAGGTATACCGTTAACAAATGTGAGACGATCCATCGATAATGAAAGTAGGTGTCAAGGTACTGTGAAAATTCAACAAGTGTGAATAAATTTGTTGAGTTCAAACACTTGAAGAATCCATCGATCAGGGTAAATTGATGTTTTCCCAATTGTCAATGATAGGAGAACCTACCACTAATGACTGCAAGCCTCTAGGTACTCTTATGATTCTATATCTCGATTCTAAAATAGATGATATGAAGTTGATGGAATGAGACCTATTGAAAGGATAGAGTTAAGGAATATATCATCATCCAACACGAGTTACAAAGAAATATCTTAATGATTAGGAAAAACTCACATGAATAGGATATTCACGAATCAACAACCATGTGCATCTATTGCGTGCACCATATGCAAGTAGTATACAAAAGAGACCTTTTGACTAGAAGCCAATAATGAAAACTACCAAAAAAGTTGAGGAAACCATAGAATTCAAATGTGTGAATATATTTATTGTCTTTGAACACAAGGGAAACCCCCTAGTCAGTGAGCAATGGAGATATCTCATCTACTAGGTTCAAGGTCACCTACCAATGATAAAAGTAGGCCTAGGTTGCAAGGTAGGACAAAACATTCCTGTGATTATGGGATTCACTTGTAAGGGGATGGATGACATGAAAAGTCAAGAATTCTAAGGAATGACTGACACATGCTTGGACTTCCTTTGAACAAGAGAATGAGATAGATGGATAACCTAGGCAACATAGACTTAACACTGATCATTGAAAAAAGTTTGTGATGCAAGAGGAATAAAAAAACTCTCCATAGGGATTGGAAGAATAACCAGTTAGATGAGTAAAATTTAACTAACAAAATCATCTTCATAAGGCCATGCTAAACCCAAACCGTGGATGAATAGACTCAATAATTTGTGCAATGTTAAAAGGAGACATGCTACAGTCTATAGGAGATAATATCATTTTACCTCCTTTCTTTTTTTTGTTTTTTCATAGTAAATGAAATTCTATGATACAAGAGAGGAAATGAGTGATATGAGTAAGCAACTAGTTCCAAGTATTAAAACATGCCTATGCTCAATGCATGGGAATCCATGCGGGACATGGACACACGGGGGAATGTTTACTCTTCAAGTAAAGGGTGTTAAGTTGTAAAGGATATATGGAAGGCATTTCTTGGTAAATGATGAGAATTGTTGGGGCAAGAGGATTATAATGAGAAAGTAAGAGTTGGCATTAGGCTTAACAATTCAAGCAGGATAATGGGATGCAATCACAACTTAACTCACAAAGTGTCTTTTTTTGTAGATTTAGTCCCCTAGGCCTAAAAAAGTATAAAAAAATACCAAGGATAACTCTTCTAGCCCATGGTGAATATATTATTTCATTTTCATAAATAGTCTATTTGTTTTGGAAAAAGGGTTAAACTTATACTAAAATAAATGTCATTTCAAATCCATTTATCGAGTGTGAAAGAGACAAGTTCACTCTGCAATCTTTTCATTTTTTAAGGAGTTAGAAAAAAGATTAACTAAGACTTGACGTGAGTCCCATAGGAAGGGGTCAAAATGAGATTGAGTAAGAGTAATGAGGTTTGAAAGAAAAATCATACTGGGACTGTAAGGGAATCCTAGACCTACATAGTAACTTATGTATGGGAACCAAATGGAGAAAGTGTTCTAACTAGGGTACCCATGTTTGGTAAGTATATACCATTTAATAAAGACACTTCTAGTGGCATCGAGAAGGTTTCATGTCACTAAAAAATGGGTTTGTACATAGGGAATATGAATCATGGTCATAAGACGATGCAAAAATGCAAAGTGGGGTGAGAACCTATCCTATAAGTCAGTGATGGTATATACCTGCCAGAGGCATAAACGTGATGATGAATTCCATAAATCCATAAAAACCTAGAAAAAACCACTTCAAACCAGAAATTACCCTACACAATTAGTCCATATGGTCTAAAAAATAGGAAATATAGGGTAAAAACTATATAAAGTGGATAAATGTTTTCTACAAATAGTAAAAATAGGAAATTTTATCATACCATTTGAGTTTTTTACCCACATAGTTCTTTTGAGGCCATTTCACCCATGATATTCTAGTGATGATTCTAGGATCTATGATCAATGAAATTGGAAACCGCTTGGAACAAGTAACTACTCATATTATACTCTTTCATTTCCATGGTTTAAGTTTTAGATTTAGTCTTCAATTTTTGAGTTTAGGAGGTCGTAAGGTCGAAACTAGGGTGTACACAAGATATAGTTCATCGAGCTATGTATACGACCCCATGTATGTGGGAAAAGAGAATCCTACCCATGTATATCGAGCCCTATACACAAATTTTATAATTGTAGCCCGCATACAACTCTGTGAATAAGTTTTTTTAACAAAATGTGACTCAAAATTTGGTGTTTCCTTTGCAGGATGGTAATTGAATGGAGAGAGAGGGAGAAAGAGGAGGTTGATTCTTCATTGCATCAAGACTCATGGCCTCTTATGTTTTATCCTTTAGAGTGTTTGAGACCCATGGTTTACGATTGGTGCAACTCACTACTATCCAAAATCAAGAGCCAACTGAATGACTACAAACTCGGGAGGATGAGGAACTTCATGTTTTCATCCATTTTGTGTATTTTTTCTTTGAGAGGGTTCCAACTCTTAAACCTAGAGTGGAATTTCTTCCACATGATCTATGTGATCCAAACATGACCTAGTGGACTGATGTGATGAGGAGGTTGGGAGGTGGTAGGGTACCAATCCCCTACAATGATGAGTTATCTCATTGGTGGTGATGGCAGATCATTTACATCGATGAATATCCCTATGATGGGATTGACTACCAAGGGGATCATGACATTCCATTACCACCAGGATCCACCTTTGGAGAGAATGGTGAGAATTTAATTTTTTTTGTTTTTTTATTTGATAAATGAAAACAAAAACACAAATATTTTTGTATGGCATCATATATTAATGTTTATTTATTTTATGTAGATGTAAGTCCACGATGACTGGAAAGATACCCATGACATCGACGCATGGGCCGAGGAGATGAGATGTTGGGCAGAGACGTGGAGAGAGTCCTTTAGAACATGTAGGGAAACTTATCTTGTCTAATGCACATGATTCCTATGGTCCAGGTGGAGGATTTTACAGAGGCTATGTAGAGGTAGGTTGTGGGTGTACCCCGTGCATGGGTAAGAATATTTCTGTGTCTCATGAATGCTATAGTGTGCTATCATGACATGCCTCTGGGAACTCAATCTTATATTCCATGGTTATATGATGCATCATATGTATATGTATTTTTAGGGCCACAAGCAAACTTTTGTACTATGACACCATATTTTTTGGACTTAAAGGATGAAATATAAAAATATTTTGGACTTCGACTTTACTTGCATATATTACAATGGATGAATTGTTATAACCCTAAATTGCACTATCCATGCTTACCTGGCATCAGGCCAACTACTTGCCCTACATTACCAAAGCCATGCTGAACAAACTCTTCAAAAACCTCCTAAATTGAGTAACCCGCACCCTAACCTATCACTGGGTGCGTTGGAACGCTGGCAGGCCTTCAGCAGCACGCGTTGGAACGCTGGCTGGCCCACTACAGCCCGCGTTTACCTAACAAAGCAAAAAATCAGGAAAGTTTCCGCTGGGACGAGAAGCTTTTTGTCAGTTAACTGGAACTCCCAGCCATGCATGGCCGAGAGTTAGACTAAAACCCTAGCTCCTTCTAGACTATAAAAGGAGGGGTAGGGGTACTATTCAAAGGAGGAAAAATCATAGCAAAGAAACTCTGCCAAATTGCCAAGTCCATTTTGTCCCAACCCTTTAGCCTTTCCTCAAGCTTTAGGAGAATTCAAGCAAAGTAGTTGGAGGACAAAGAAGAGGAGGAGCCCAGGATCAGGATCGAGGAACAGTGGCCAGTCTCTAAAATCATTGTAAGTTGATTCATATTGAGATTAATGAAAAAGATACTTTTCCCGTCCCAAATACATGAGTCTTATCTATGTTATTTGATTTGTGTTTAATCTCTAACCCTCTAGTAGATCAATATCATGCATGCGTAGTTTTGTCTTGATTTCAGGAAAGCTTTTTTGGAAGGAGCAGTAGCAGCAAGGAGATAAAATCTCAACGGAGGATCTACTTCAACCGTCGATAAAAAGGTTAGTTGATTCTTCCCATGTTTGCCTGAGAAAAAGGGTTTTAGATTGGGGTAGAAGGTTAAAAGTTATTTTTGAAGGGTCATGATCTTCATGCAAGTTTAAAGCCCTAGCTTGCTAGTCTGTAGGGTAGAAAAACCCCACAACAGAATTGGCGACTCCACTGGGGATATTTTACTCTTAGGGTTTCCGGATTTGGTTAAAAATCTTTTGGGTAGTTCAAAGAAGTAGAGTTTCTGTTTCTTTGCTTATTTGTTTTCTGTTAGATTCAAGCTAGTAGGGAAACTAGTTATCAATAACAGTTTTCCTTGACTAACGCTTGACAGTTAGTCTCGGGACACACAGAGGTACACGCGGCCTGCAGAAGACCTGCACGCGTGTGACCCATGCCCTAACTTTCTACAACACGCCTTTGCCCGCATGCTGCAGTAGTTTCAGTAGCGTGTAGTTTTCAGGAAGATCGAGAGGCAGTCTCCTCTTCCCTGTCAGAAGTTTATATTCTTAGGGGGCTTTCTGGATACTGTCTGGGTCTTGATTAGTTTATTGTCTTGTGTTTCAGTCTGTCTTGTTGTGTTGTTTTTCTTTACATTGGTTTTTCTTTTTGCAAATCTTCCTTTTCTGTTAAAGTGATAGCATCTAAGCCTTTTAGAGACTCTGGTTGTCAATACCAGAAGCCTTTTTCAGGACTAGACTGTCTGTGTGTAGTTTTATCTCAGTTTTTATACAGACCAGCGGCCTGCTTAGGTTTAGCATGCGGGTACCCGCACGCTGTAGTAGCTTAGCACGCGTTTGCACGCGTGCTGTCTTGGTGAAAGTCGCGGGCTTGATTGGTAGCTTTCCATCTTGGGTAGGGGTAGTCATCCCCTCCTGTGGTGAGAAGAGCTCCTCTCAGGGGTCTAGAGTCTAGGGTTGCATAGTCGGTAGGTTAGGGCATTTCACCCTTAGCTTGTGTGTGTTATTTGATTGTTTGATAGAAAAGGCAAAAGGGAAAAAATATTTGTTTTATGGTTTTTAGGCAAGTGTTAGAGTCAGGTTGTCTTGATTTCTTTTTCGCAGTTTTGTGCTCTGATTCTGTTTGCGATCTGCACTTTAAGCCAGAGTTTTCTTTTCATTCTCTTGGTTTTGATCTTGTCATCATTTTTCCTTGTGGCGTTATTTTGCAATAAAATAAAATAAAAAAATTCTTCTTTCATTTTCTTCTTGAATTAAAGATTGCGTTGTTGCATCAGTAGCTAGGAAAGAAGTCTTTTTGCATAAGTTTTTGCAGTGCATGTCTAGTATAAGTAGCTCGCAGATCTGAGCGAAAGTCCTTCATATTTACTACATGAAATCTTAGTAAATTTGAAAAGAAAAGAAGTCTTTTTTGCTGAAAAAGTTGTTGGTTTTGCATTTTAGAGAAAGTTTTGGTTTCCAAGCATTTATTGTTCATTTTTCTTTGAGTCTTTTTACACACCATCAGTTTCACTTCCACACCTTGTGACTTAAAAATCCCATTAAAAGCAACGCTAAATAAAATCAAGTAGACTTTTCTGTTTGTAGGGTGCATACACTAGTTCAGGAATAGGGCATTGGAATAGATTGGAGAGTAAATTCTCCAAGGCCACCCAAACCAAACATTGGAGTCTGTCAATAGGGAGTGTAGAAGTCCAGTTACGAAAATTTATTCAGGACCCCCCTCTAACACAGGGGCTAAACACGAGGTCGCGTAAGGAAAGGTAGCGGAGATAACCCCTCCAAAGCTGGACCGAGCGTTACAGAGAACACATATAGAGGATCTGTTAAGGGATTCTGTCATTTGCATTTGCCACGGAGCTTCATGGGTCTCGAATCCGTTCGAGGTCCTCAGTCGTCTTCCAGATCATTTTCTCTCGATACCCTTGACAGGTTTCGGGATTGATACCCTACTCATTGTGGTCTACCCGACTGCCGACTATACCCGCCTGATAGTTGTTCACGTGCTGGCAAACTAGTTGCCAATCTTTTCTAGGGATATACATAGGCGACTATAGGGGTATACCGTGGTACCTAGGACGGACATCGGACCAACGCTTTGCAGAGTATACCCGGAGGGCGCTTCCGTATTCGAGTTGCACTTGCACCAGTAAGTTTCTCTAGTGTTGGTTGTTGTAACTATCTTTCCAACTAGTTTAGTGCTTGCTTGATTTATCTTCTAGGGGCTTTCTTGTAGTGTGTGTTGTTGTTTGTTCATGTAGAATACCTTAGCGTGTCGTGAATCTTCTCACACAGTGGAGGATTCAGAGCGTCGCCGGTCACGAAGGCTTCTGGGCCTGCCGTCGGTTATCCTGGAGCCACCCCTGCCACCACTGAGGCGGAAGTTAGACCAACGAGGGTCTTTCGAAGCAACCGAGTTTCAAACCATTGAGCCCGAACAACTCCTGGAGGAATCAGCCACCAATATTTGATCGGTTGAAACCTCAAATGCTGATTCTTGGCCGGAAATTATTGTGCCAATTCAATTCTACGAATGCCTATCAGCGCCTAACCCAGTTATGGAACAAATCACTTCCTCTGGGAATTCTTCCATTCCTGTCACTGTTACTACCACAGGAGAAGCTTTTCCTAACTTGCCTTTGTCGACGGTCCGGGCCACCATGGTCTCGGCCGCAACTACATATCACAGTGGACCGACCCCATCTATCGTGGCGACCACACCTCCTTACACACCTAGTGCGACCGGCCCTCCGTTTTCATACGGTATGCCTAGTTCAGGTACCAGTCCTGCACTCACTTCTTCCACATTACAGACTTTGGGTCTGGGGGCAAGGAGCTCTAACGCTCCTCTGCAAGGTCAACTTGGGGGCATTCCTATCCCTTTCAATGCTTTTCCTTACGTTGGAGGTCATATTCCCCCTTCGTCCCCTTCGCTTAGTGGATTGCATCAGCAGTCCACCGGGCAGCCTGCACACACAAGTCCACTTGGAGCCGGGAGTTAAGGAACACCTGCGCAAACTTTGCCGGTAAGTTTGTCGTCATTTGTTTGGAATGAGACATTTGGTAATAACACTTTCGCATCCACTGCTTTCCCATCAGGGGGTACACCCATTTTTGGACAGTCTACGCTGGCACAGGGTACTATTCTTGCGTTAGGGGCACATATACCAAGACCTTGGAATTCAGGACAAGGATCCATTCCTTCATCTGGAATGCCATTCTAGGGCAATTCTTTCCACAGCCATTGGAACCCCGGACAGACATCTATGACTATCCCCTCGGGACCGACATGGGGTAATCCTTCCCAAAGTCCATCAAACACGATGAACGCCCAACATCCTATTTCCTTCATGTGGAATCAGCAAATGATGTCTCCTCAAATGCAAAACCCTTATGTTGGTCAAGGCCATGGTTTCTACCAAAACCCAGGACAGCAACCAAACATTTTCTGGCAACCTGGTGCCAGTCCAACTCCAGGACCCTTTTATCCTGGCTATCAGCAACAACCTAAACTCCCTTTCTTGCTGACGTTACATTTTCCAGATTTAACGCGGTTGTTGAATGATCCTATCTGTCACGATCCGCGTTGGCCTCCTATGCCGACGAAGTTTCCTTCGGACATCCCAAAGTTCGAGACCAAACCTAATGAAGATCCAGGTGATCACGTGACTACTTTCCACTTATGGTGTTCATCTAACTCACTAAAAGATGACTCCGTCCAGTTGCGATTGTTTCAACGCACTCTGATTGGGAGTGCAGCAAAATGGTACATAGAGCTTGATCGTTCACGATATTCCTCTTTTGGCGAACTGGCGATGGCCTTCCTTAACCATTTCCAGTTACCTGTGAGATACGACGCCGGCACAGAGTTGCTAGACAATTTCGAGCAGACGTCAGTGGACCATATCTCGGATCATATTCGGGAGTGGCGATGCTGAAAGATTCTTATCAAAGTACCCATCCCACCAACATTCCTGCTTGAGTGGTTCCTCAAGTCTTTAGTTCCACAGTTATCCAAAGACGTCGCGACTTCAGGGGTCTTCTCCAAGGAAGATGGCATCATGAGGGCTCAACAGTTTGAGCTTATTTATTCTCAGTCTGGTCTATCGTACACCATCCTGCCGGATGCACCACGATCAATTCTGGACAAAACCAGATAGAGAGTCGGACCACATGCTGATGGCATCGTTGGTTCGGCACAAACCAAGCCCGCTGAGCAATTGACAAAACAATTGCAGCAATTATCTATACAACACTTAGCAGCTAGCCAGATTACTGTTTCGGCTGCTCCTCCTACTCAAATGTTGAAAGTACACTCCGTACAGACGACTAACCCAAAGGCCAACCATCAGCCTGAAGGAAAGAAAAAACAACACAAGAAGAGTAAGGGGGATAAGAAACCAAATGATAATGCTGGCGAGGGAACTACTGAAAAATGGAAGGCGAGGTATCCGTGCAACTTATGTGCGGAAGACCACCCAACCCATCTATGCCCTCGACTTGCAAAGGCCCATAAGTTTGTCACGCAGCAACAACAAGCCGTGTTGACTAATCCCTTTCAGCATGGGCAAAATTTAACTCAAGCCTCCGCAAGTACGGAGGGGGGTAGCCACGAAAACTTCCCTGCCCCAAACAATCCATCTTCCGCGAATGTATACATGGTGAAAAGTGACGCTTTCATTACGACTAGAGCTCACGACTATAGAAAACCAAGCGCCCCTGAGAAGGGCAAAGAAGATGAGATCCCATCTCTTCCTCTACAGATCGAGAAGACGTTGGGTGAGACAATGACACATATCCCCAAAGGTGCGTTTAAACGAGCTTCTCATAATCCAAACGCAAGGGCCGCCCAGAACTACTCTGTGGTGGAAGATTTATCCCAAACCCCTTGCGCTATGTCTGCTTTGGAAGCCCTCCAAAGTTGCCCTGCTCAGAGGAAAGCCTTGTTGACTGCTTTAGGCTCTACTAAGACTTGTAACCCAGGAACCATCATGTTAGATATGACTGACTTGAAACCTCGTTTTCCTTACCACGTCACATTTCAAATAGTAGTGGCTCATCCCACAAAATTTTTTACATGGAATATCTTCCACACTGTGGTAGACGAGGGCGCTTCAATTTGCGTTATGTCGTTAGCTTGTTGGAAAGCCATAGGCCAACCTGAGTTGTCTCCGTCACCTACTCTCCTCACTGCATTCGATGGTCGTTCTTTCTGACCGCATGGCATCATCCCTTCTTTCCCTGTGCAGCTAGGGGGGAATACCGTGTGCATCGAAGTAGAGGTAGTCGATGCCCCCATCGATTACAATCTATTGTTGGGTCGTAGTTGGACTTATGCAATGCAAGCGGTGGTCGCTACAGTTTTCCGAGTCTTACTATTTCCACATGAAGGCCGGATAGTGACTATTGATCAATTGTCCTTCTCCTGACCTGACACAGCCTTGGGGGCATCCACGGTTCCCATGGTAGATAATCCTCAAGCCGGTGTCATCAATGTAGGAGTTGGTTTGTGCCCATATTTGATGGGTACCTTCGATTACCCACCTCCTCAAGGCGATGTCAAGTTTATATCGACTCACCACAAGGCTGAGATTTTCCATGTTTCGTCGTTCTGCACGACTTACTTTCAGGATCCGTGGACTCTTCCTTCCCCATCAGACATGATGGATGCGACAGGGCATGCAGGCATGTCTATGCCCTTGTCGGCCGCTGAAGTAGCGTACTCTTTGGTTTAGCAAACTTCAACTACTCCTGATCCGATTCTCGCACCAGAGTTGGATCCACTCCTTGAGCCTATCTGGGCTCAATATTCTCTTGTCAACATCGATTCGTTAGATTTAGTCTTTCCTTCTGACGAAGCCATAATCGAAGAAATGACTGGTCCAGACAAACCCTGGGATGATCTTCATCACAGATCATACTTCCTCCCAGAGTTACACCGAATCGAGGTAGGCGAATTCACTATCACCATGACGGGAGATCAGCCTTGTCCCATTAACCTCTTGGCTACACAGGATATTTATGTTGAGGGAAACATGGCGACCATCGCTGCCACGATACCTATCAATATCTCCCTGACCCCCGGCATCATGGAGAATGTCTTCGTCGGAGTGGATTGCTCCCCCAAAGAGATTCAGATTTACACAGATCTTTTCAAAGAATTTCGTGACGTGTTTGCTTGGTCTTACGAGGAAATGACAGGCATCGATCCAAAAATAGTTGAACATGAGATCACCACGTACCCGGACGCTAAGCCTATTTGACAGAAACTTTGTCCAGTTAATCCTAGGAAAGCAGCAGCTATCAAAGCTGAGGTTGATAAATTTCTTAAGGCAGGGTTCATATACCCTATTCACTTGACTCAATGGGTGTCAAATCCTGTGCCAGTCGATAAAAAACAAGGCACGATTCGTGTCTGTACCGATTTCTGTGATTTGAATAAGGCGTGTCCAAAAGATAATTATCCAACCCCATTCATCAACTAGATCATTGATGAGTGCGCTGGTTGTGAAGCCTTTTCATTCATGGATGGTTTCTCGAGCTATAACCAAGTCCAAATAAAACCTGAGGACCAACACAAAACGACATTCATTTGTCCGTGGGGTACATTCGCCTATCGAAAAATGCCTTTTGGTCTCAAGAACGCTGGAGCCACTTTCCAGCGGGCCATGTCTTTTTCATTTCATGACCTTAAACATATAGTCGAGGCATATCTAGATGATTTAGCATCACGCTCTCACAAGCGAAAAGATCATCCTACGCACCTCCGACTAATCTTCGAATGCTGTTGCTACTTCCAGATTCGCTTGAATCCCAACAAGTGCAGCTTTTGCGTCACGTCAGGACATTTGTTAGGTTTCATCATTTCAACCACGGGGATCATGGTTGATCCTCTTAAGGTGGAGGCAATAGTCCAGTTTCCCCCCCCATGCACAATTTTACAACTTCAAAGTCTTCAAGGCAAGGCGAACCTCTTACGACACTTCATCGCCAACTATGCTGAAATCACCAAGGGTTTCATGCGTTTACTAAAGAAAGAAGTTCATTTTCTCTGGGACGAAGCAGCGCAATTCTCTTTCGATGCATTGAAACACGCCCTTACAACCGCACCTCTGCTACGGCCACTGAATTATAACAAGGATTTCCTATTATATCTGACTGCCGCAGAGTCAACCATAGGCATGGTTTTAGTTCAGGAAGATGATTTGTTTTCTGAATATGTGATCTATTGCCTGATCCGAGGCCTTGTAGGACCGGAACTTAATTATACCCATCTCGAAAAACTTGCGTTGGCAGCAGTCCATGCTATCCAACGATTCCGTCACTATGTTATGTTTCGTAAAACCACCATTGTGGCCGTCGTGAATCCATTTCAGTACATGTTGACACGACGAGTTATCGGCAAGAAAATCAGTAGATGGACGGTCATCCTCCAAGATTTTGACTTAGATTTTGTTTCAGCAAAGTCCAAAAAGTCACTGGTCTTCGTAGAACTTATTTTGGAACTTCCGGTTGAGTCAGGTGACGTTGTGCCTGAGGAATCGCCTATCCGGGGTGATATGTTTTTGATTGAATCGTCTGATCCCTGGTACGGAGATATACTGATCTATCTCCAGACTTTGAAGTGTCCTACCTCTGCTTCTCATGATGAGCGTCGACAGATATGCCATCAGGCCAAGAACTATCTTATACTCAATGATACTTTGTATCGGCGAGGGGTATATTCTATCTTGCATCGATGTCTTACTCATGAGAAGGCCGTCCTAGTGCTAAACGATTGTCATACAGGAGCTTGTGGCGGTCACTTATTCGGGTTGGAAACAACCCAAAAGATTTTACAAGCAGGTTACTTTTGGCCCACGCTTATAAAAGATTGTATCGAGTCGGTCAAGAAGTGTCATCCGTGCTAAATCTTCTCATGGAAGATGAGGGCACATCCAGCTCCCATGTTTCCTGTTATCACCGTCGGTCCCTTCACCAAGTGGGGGATTGATTACACTACTTGCAACCCCCCATCAGCAAGGGGGCATCACTATATCATTGTAGTTTTCAACTACTTCACTAAGTGGGTCGAAGCTCTGTCGACATTCAAAGATGATGGAGAGACTGCAACTCTCTTCTTATTTAACCAGATTATAGCATGTTTCGGAGTCCCGGGAGAGATTGTCACTGACCATGGTAGTCACTTTCAGAATCAAATGATGACCGAGTTAACGTCAAATCTTGGGTTACGGAAAGAACATTCATCACCTTACTATCCCCAAGCCAATGGGCAGGTGGAAGCTGTTAATAAAACTCTTAAGACAATGCTACAGCGAACCATCAACTCAGCCAAATCCAACTGGAATTTGATGTTATACTTGGCATTATGGGCTTACCGAACATCAGTTAAGACTGCAACCGGGTTCTCACCTTTCCAACTCGTTTACGGGCTGGAGGCAGTCTTGCCCATCGAATGTCAAATTCCATCTCTAAAATTGGCAGTACAGTTATTGCCAGACACTTCTCCACTTGAAGAATGGTTAGTACACCTTGAGCAGCTTGATGAACAGCGTCGCGATGCGGCTCTAGCCAACGAGGTTCATAAGAATAGGGTTAAGTTTCAATATGATAGGTCCGTTCATCCTCGGGTTTTCTTTGAGGGCGACCTTGTCCTGGTTTACGACCAAGATAAGGACCCCCTGGGGGCAGGAAAGTTTAAACCCATGTGGTTCGGACCCTTCATTATTAAGGAGGTGTTAAAGAAGGGTGCTTATCGTCTGGTCGATTTTGAAGGGAATGCTTTGGCGGAGCCTAGAAATGGGCTCTACCTCAAGAAGTATTACTCATAGCATCGTCACTGTGGGTAACTTTTTGTAACATATGTATAGTCTTTGTGCTATTACTTTCTTTAATTTCTTTTAAAAAACATGTCATGGACGTGTCATTAATGTTATCTTTCGTCACATGGAAGATGTCAAGTGAGTCCGAGGTGTTCATTGGATATGCGTACGGTGCTAGTTGACACACGCGGAGGCTTGCCTCCACAGCCTGGGTAATCTTTACACCACAGGGTCAGTTGTTATCTTCCGGGGGGATATGCTTAGGTGACACCACAAACAATGTTGCTGAGTATAGCACAGTTATCGAGTTGCTTCGTGACGCTTTTTCATTGGGTATCTCTTGTCTCCAGGTCTATCTAGATGCTCAACTCGTTGTGTCGCAGCTAAACAGAATATACCGTGTGCACGATCCTACTTTACACCGATGATTCCTTAGGGTACGTCTCTTGGAACGCAACTTTGATTATATCACATATTTTCATGTTCCTAGGAGTCTAAATCAAATCACAGATACTCTAGCTAATCA
>ML781475.1:752042-762197 GCA_009831015.1 Picea engelmannii | reverse complement strand
AAGAAATAAAAACCATATATATACATCATAAAATCCTCAGAGTACATGGATGGGCGCAAGCGCCTCAAAAAGGTGGGAACCATAATGAGTCACCGGGGCTTATGCCCTCAAAAAATATATATACAATAAGGTGCTCATGGCACGTAAAAGTTTACAAGGCTGCTCAGGGCCTGTGGGCCCTGTTATAATCATACACAGCCCGACCCAACCACCTAAATAATCAGACCCATGTTTGAGGTAACCCCACCATATGAGTCTGCATAGAGGGCGGCAAGTCCTCTATCTCTATCATGGGAAATGTGCGAGTGAGCTTAGTGAAGTTCCGCTCAACTCGCCTAAGAGCCCTCTCAGCCTCTCTTGCTGGAGGATTCCCTGCTACTGCTGCTCCCCTGGCAGCAGTAGCTACGGCCTCTGGCCGTGGGCGGCGCCTGTTCTGTGCAAAATCGGCAGGCCGCATGGGTCCCACATCTGCATGCAACACAAAGTTCACCCATCAGAAACTCTGCTATCCAAAAACATGATATATATCTAAAAAAGACATAAAAATTACATATATGCAAAAAAAAAAAAAACAGTACAGGTGGAGACTTACCCATCTCCCCTCGCTCCTCACCAGGAGGAACTGGTATCGCTGGATCTCTGGAAAAGTCAATCCCGGCATATGGGTAATCCTCGATCGCCGGAATCTGTCGCGTCAGCCATGCAAAGAAATCATCATTGAAGGCCTCGGTGGTCCTCCCACCACCTTGTCGCGGCAGCAATGCTGCCCATCTACACACTGCCGGGAAAGTTGCCAGATGTCCTCTTACCGTCATCCGAGGACTAAAGCATGGAACTCTCTCAAAGAAAAATGAACACAGGATAGTCCCAAACCTGAAGTTCCTGTGTCTCCGCTGATGACAATCTGTCAATTGCCTCTTCATGCTCTCTAGCAGTGTGGTACTCCATTCATATATTTGTGCATTCATGCACTGAACTGCATAGTTCATCTGTGCGTGCGACGCCTGATGTATGGCTGAGGAGCCGGTAATTCACCCAATGAGCGATAAGATAGTCTGTAGAGTAAGGCTGGTGATACTTCCAACTGGTATCCAGGAAGTCCCCTGAATGGTCCCAGCCACACAATATTCTGCTATCAACTCCGAGACTTTGCTCGGCCCTGCAGGAAACGTCTGCAAGTTAACGGGTTCCTCTCTCCTCGAGAGGCCCGTCAGAAAATAGATGTCCTCGGTGGTGGGCACCAAGGATTTCCCCTCTATCATAAAGGCCTCAACATCAGGATGCCAATAGTCAACCAGGGCATTCAGCAGCCTTGGTTGAGCGCGCATAAATGGACATAAGAAAAACTTCACTAAGCCACACTGGATCAGCACGACCATCACATTCGGATCTGCAGCTACTACCTCATTGGCAGCCTCATGCTCTCTCTCTCTCCAATGAACATACATCCTGCAAAAATCACAAACCAAAAGAGGAGTTTAGATCTTGAACAAGTCATGTTTTCATTGCGCGGGGGTAACCCGCGGGCTGTCGAGGTGACAATCGCGGGTACCCGCGCTCAGTCTTGATTCTGAGCGCGGGTACCTGCGGGCTGTCTCTGGATAGGCCGCGGGTTACTAGGGCCGACCTCTTAGAGGTCGACGACCGTCCCCAAAATCAATTTAAAAAACATAAATGACGTATTGAAGTGCAAGATGAGGGAGTTTGTACTTACTTGGTCCGAGAAGAAGTTCGTTTGGTCCACTGTAGCTCCCGGAATCACGATATCTGGCAAAGGGGGTCTTTTGGCTCCAGAGTCAATTTCCAAATCAACAATGGTGATAATGAGCTGCCAGCTTCTATTTATAGACTTTTTGGCCTCTTTTTGTCACCCTTTTGGCCCCTTTTATCAGTTTCTTTATACCAAAAACCATTTTGGGTGGTTCCAGAGTTATATGGAAGGGATTTGATCAGGTATTGGGACACTTTTCATTGAGTTTCAGAAAATAAAAAAAATATCAATAAGGACGGTCCTTAAAAAAATTTCAAAAAAATCAAACTAAGCATATAGGGTAGGATTTCATCCCCATTGTTGCATCTTGTTGCCTTTTGTTTTTATGATATAGGATCGATCCCATCCGGTTGTGCCACGGAACCATCATATCTGCTCTAGAAGTGTCGCAACTGGGTGGTAGAGCTTACCAAAACATGGATTCCCTAGGTAGTTCCTGGTTGCATTATGGTGTCCATGCCGTTTCTGACAACATAGTAGGCTCGGGAGTCCGTATAGTCTTTCCTGAATATGAGTTTTGAGCCTCATTTGCATGGGTATTTTTCACTCTTCACCTTACCCTCCGAACTCCCAAAACATAACAGGTCTCCTTTTAAGCCCTTTTCAGACCCTCTAAACATGAAAAGATTGCCGAGTGATCTTGTGACCCTTCACGCTCATTAAACTGAAATTTGAAGTCACGTCTATCCAGTGGTAGTTTGCCCCTTTTCGGTCTAGACTGTCAACTGTACGAATAAAATAATACTCTATCGAATTCTAATTCTTTAGAAGAGTATCCTCAGGTATAATTTTATTCCTTTTTCGAGCCTGAGGGACTAAATTTACGAAAAAGAACCCCCCCCGGAGTCCATAGTTAAGCTCTTTTCAGACTCCCTAAAATTGAAAAGATTGTCGAGTGAACTTATTCTGTCACACTCGTTAAAATGGTCCAGAAGAATATTCCTGACGGAGTCCATAGTTAAGCTTTTTTCAGACTCCTTAAAATTGAAAAAATAGCCGAGTGATCTTGTCCTTGTCACACTCGTTAAAATGGTTTTGAATTGACGTTTAGTCAGTGCTAGTTTACCCCTTTTTCGAACTGACTGGACTATTGATGAAAAAGGTACCCCAATGGAGTTTCCTTTTATGCTTTTTCAGACTCTCTAAACATGAAAAATCACCGAGCTTCCCTTCTCTGGGCTCGTTAAACTTACATCGAAGGACGTTACCATTGTGTGTTCTATCAACCGCATTTGCATCCTTTACCTATCAGCCTAGTAACAGTTTGTTGTTGCGTCTTAACACCTTTGGCCACTGGAGGGTTTTTCCTGAGTATCATTTCCTACAACATCAGTCTTGTCCTTGTGCCTTGAGCTTGTATGTTTTCTATGCTCGTTCCTCCAGTGTAACATAATATTCTTTTATTCTTTTTCCAAATCAACAAAAAGAACAAAAAAATCAAATATACCCCAAAAAGAGGATGGGAAAAGTATTTTATTTATTGGAAGCATTATGAGTCGCCCTTGGATAAAGCACATCTGTCCATTTGATTCATCAGACTTTGGGATTTAGTATAGCCTTAGGTAGCCTTGCTCACTATATTGAGTTGTGTCCTCCACCGTTTGGTTACTCTTCCAAACATATGGAGAGTTTGCGTTGCCTTCTGCTTCGTAGACTTATGATTAACAAATATGTTGCCTGAGTCTTATCACTCGTCGTGCTATTGTCCAAGGGAATTTTGTTACTTAGCCTGAGTCGGCCACTCTGCAATATGTCTCTTTTCCGCATACCCGGCCATCCTGAACATCCAATCAAGTCTTTGTTCGAAATCACTGAAGCCTTCAGTCCGATCATCAAGATTATCAAGTCCACAACTGACGAGTCGTCGAAGACCTCTGGGTCGTGCAGTCGTACACTCATATTACACTCCTACCCGAGTTTAGAAGATTTTGAAGTTGTTTCTCAAGCTCTGAAGTACAGCCATCAGGCCAAACCAGCTTCTGAGAGATGGATACTTTCTATGTATATCTTTCTGATTTCGAGATGTAGCTCCGTTGTGTATTGTTCGCGGCTACTCTTTATTTGACATGTATCTCCAGTGTATTTGATTGGTAGCCATGGTTATGATTTATCCCGAGCATGGGTATTCCCGCCTCGGTGAGACATTTGATATTGTTTGCAGATGGCACTTCCTGATTCCTGATTCTTGAGCTCACTCATTCAGCATATCAGTACAGATTGGTAAAGAATTGGTAATGTATTTTGGCCATAAGATGCTCTTCTGACCTCACACATTAGGGGGCATTTGTTATAACCCTAAATTGCACTATCCATGCTTACCTGGCATCAGGACAACTACTTGCCCTTCATTACCAAAGCCATGTTGAACAGACTCTTCAAAAACCTCCTAAATTGAGTAACCTGCACCCTAACCTATCACTGGGCACGTTGGAACGCTGGCAAGCCTTCAGTAGCACGCGTTGGAACGCTAGCTGGCCCACTACAACCCGCGTTTACCTAACAAAGAAAAAAATCAGGAAAGTTTCCGCCGGGACGAGAAGCTTTTTGTCAGTTAACTGGAAATCCCAGCCTTGCATGGCCGAGAGTTCGCCTAAAACCCTAGCTCCTTCTAGCCTATAAAAGGAGGGGTAGGGGTACTATTCAAAGGAGGAAAAATCATAACAAAGAAACTCTGCCAAATTGCCAAGTCCTTTTTGTCCCAACCCTTTAGCCTTTCCTCAAGATTTAGGAGAATTCAAGCAAAGCAGTTGGAGGAAAAAGAAGAGGAGGAGCCTAGGATCAAGATCGAGGAACGATGGCCGGTCTCTAAAGTCATTGTAAGTTGATTCATATTGAGATTAATGAAAAAGATACTTTTCCCGTCCCAAATACATGAGTCTTATCTATGTTATTTGATTTGTTTTTAATCTCTAACCCTCTAGTAGATCAATAGCATGCATGTGTAGTTTTGTCTTGATTGCAGGAAAGCTTTTTTGGAAGGAGCAGCAGCAGCAAGGAGATAAAAGCTCAACGGAGGATCCACTTCAACCGTTGATAAAAAGGTTAGTTGATTCTTCCCATGTTTGCCTGAGAAAAAGGGTTTTAGATTGGGGTAGAAGGTTAAAAGTTATTTATGAAGGGTCATGATCTGCATGCAAGTTTAAAGCCCTAGCTTGCTAGTCCGTAGGGTAGAAAAACCCCACAACATGAATATATGTGTGTATTCTTTAATTATTTATGTGACATATGCCAATATAAAATGTAATTAGCATATGCATTAGATACTTGATCAGAACTTCTAGGTATATGATTATAAGTAATAAAATCAAAATATCGTTCCAAAATTTGTACCTGAAGGAAACATTGGAGTAATGTAGGATCTCTTATCCAATACTTGTCACTCAACTGACATAAAAATAATTGGGAATCCAAGTGAACTTCTAAAGATCAAAAACCATGTGAAATGGTGTCACATAATATCTCTATAATGACTCTATACCCATCCACATTGTTCATTGATGGCTCCAGAAAAATGCCTCCCGAAGACACCAATTGTCCCTTAGGTGAATATATAACCCAAGTGGTGGAAGCCATGTTCCAAGTAGGATGACTGGAACCATTCACAAATCCAAAGAACACCAAGATCATTTTGACATCTTCCAACCAAGGGAAAATTCAATAGACAAGCCGACGACACAAAATATTAAAGAGAAAAAATATATACACTAACATAAACTAGTATACAAAGGTCATGCTTGAGATTGAGGGCTCAAGAATAATACCTTTTAAGGTAGATCCCATTTTTGGGCTCGTCCATAAAATTCCATTCAAAATATTATAGCTCATAGTCTTCTTTTTTGAGGACACTTCTCATGATATAAGTATTATGCCACATGGGATTGAAGTTTCCTGCCCCTAATGGTTCTTTAGCTTGGTCATACAGAACAACCAAGCCACAATCATCATACTACTAGGGATGGACAAAATTATTGTACTAGACCTTAACACATAATTTATTCATCTTGATGGCTAATGTGACATCTCAATGCTGCTCTATAAGTGTACGAGGTGTTCTTTGAGATTAGTCATGTTCGGTAAAAGATCAATCGCTAACTTAAGAGAAGGGATATCACATTTAATAGGAAGGGCCAAATCCACTCCGTAGAATAAATACAATGGTGAGAAACTAGTGAAATTCCTTACTACGGTTCGATATGTCCATAAAGTAGGGTAAATCATCACCTTCTAGTTGGATTTACTCTTCCTAACAATTTTTTGAAAAATGGATTTTAGAGATTTATTCACAACATCTACTTGTCCATTTTCCTAGGGATAACAGGGTGTCAAATGGTCTTTTCTAAACCCTAGTTTTGATGCTAACTCTATCATCATATCATTCTGGAAGTGACTGTCATGATCAATGACAACAATCTCCTTCAGGATTCTGAACTACGCTATAATTTGATTGAATACAAAAAGTGTTGCAGTCTCACCATCAAATTTAATTGTAGGCATGGCCTCATCCCATTTAATGAAATAATCCATGGCCACAAAAATATGATGGTGCCCCCCAATCGAGGCTGGGTTGTAATCCATGAAGTCCACCTACCACTTGGTGAAGGGACTGATAATGTCGACTGGGTGAAGAGAGAAAGGGTGCGAGAACATCTTATGAGTGAATACTTAGCAAGGGTGACACTTCTTGACCACTTCTACACAATATTTAAAAATTAAAGGAAACAAATAACCAACTCGCAATATTGTTTGGGATGTTGCAATCCCAGATAAGTGACCATTATTGGCATTATTGGTTGTGTTTTTTCATAGATGACAACATGAGTCAAACATGTACAGTAAAAAAAGAAAAAGGAAGATCACCTTGGGGCAGAGATAGATCACCTTGGGGTAGAAGAAATTTGTCATCATTGTGGATCACGATAGGATCAACAATGATCATATGTTCCTAAATCTCGAGAGAGGTAGCATGCATATAATCCAAGTACAGAAGGAGTAATGAGGAACAAGGAATTAAGATCTCAAGAGGGTTAGTGACTAAAGATCAGTGCATAAAATAATGCAAAAACGTTAATAGAAGCCTAGAAGAGATAGCGCACTTGAAGTAACACATGAGACATATTTCTGCAAGTGAAGAAATCCATTTGTAAAGGATCTATTTACATAAGTTGTTCATTCTTAGTTCAGGAAAATACAAGATCATTAGATCAAGGTAAAGTCATAGACTGGGAAGGATTAAATCACAATTGTTAGATTTGAAGCAGTAGCATTATTTACAATTGGATCAATCTAGAATCGTAGATCGAGAGAGATTAAATAAGATCCGCCATATTTTGTGGAGAAATTTCAAGTGAGCTCTCAACCGTTAGATCATTTCAGGATCTATCCAGACAATCATATAGAGCTAAGTGGAAGCACAGGATAAACATACTCCAAATAAGTTTTAAACCCCCAAAGTCTAGAAGTAAATAAGGGCCATCAGATCTGGGAAATGCATGGTGATCGTTGGATGAGGATATGTGGGTCCAATGGTAGTTAACTCTAGTGTTGACCACTCCGTCAAAAATAAGTTTGAATCATATAGGAATACTCGAAGTTCAAAGCCTTGAAGTCACAAACTCTCGCCGACCATCGGATCAAAGGAAGTGTTGGGAAATCCTGTTGACCATTGATCAACATAAAGTGGAAGGATAGGGTAAGCCTCGAAATCCTGAATTTTGGAAGTAACGTTAATTGTTGATCCATTTTGGGACCATTCTGTACCGTTGGATGAAGTAGTGGAAGGATAGGATAAGTGGGGCCAAAGGAACAAAGTCTTGTAGTAAATGGAGTTCGTCGGATCAAGAAAAGGAAATATCAAACAATCAAAAAACATATTCGACACTTTGGCGATGATATAAGGTTGATATAAAAGTGAAAAACTATCGGAGCCATGAAGTAACGAAGCCTCGAAGTGTAAATCCATGATCCAAGAGGGAGACATGTGGCAGGAGACAAATATGACACATGGCCTAATCAGGTGGTAACAAATGTCAAGGTCGATGTGGAACATAAGAACCTTGAAATTCATGAATCATGATGACACATGGCACATAGAATTAGGGTCCACATTATCTTGAGAGACTTCAATAAGACACATCACTCCAGGATGACTAACTTCAGGGATATCCAAGCTTCTATTAACAACTAATTTCTGAAGGCTGGAATCATGGAGTAATGTTAATCATTAATCTAATTTGGGAGCATTATTGATCATTTATCAAGCATAGTGGAAGAATAGATTAAGCATGAGGTGTTAACTAACAACAAGAGATCACTGTCATTTTATGACTTATTCGGTAGGTAAACCTCTGGAGGAATTGAACTACTTCATATTTCTAGTAAAATGGAGTCCCAAAGTCATGGATCTCCGGAGTTCTGGAGTACATTACAATCATCCACCTCAAATGAATACTGATTCATAGTCATCAATCATCTAAAATAGAAATTTCAACGAATGCGCAAGGATTAGAGCAGATCATTAATATGAGAACTTTGAGAGTAATGCTAGCCATTGGATTAGCCAACATGATATGTAACCACTCCAGAAGGTAACAACTTTGGAAGAATAAAAGGATTGAAAAGGTTGGAATCCTGAAGGCCTAAGTACTGGAGAACCTAGATCCAACACCGATAACGTGATAAGGTAAAAAATATAATAAGGAGCATAAAGGGGTTAGAAGTAAATAATCCTGGATTATTTTCGGCACAAAATGAGAGTAGAGATATAATAAAGAAAAGAACAGAGATATAGCAAATATCCAATAATATAACATAAATGTATCATATATGCAACCATAAACACAGATATATAGTAATAAATCATTTATATTAATGAAATAAATGTACAGAGACTGTAAAAATACAGAGTGAAGATTCGCTAGAAAGATGGCAGCTTATCTCCGAGAAGAGATGTGACAGCTACTCCCATTCGCAACAAGATGATTACAATGAGGCCATGAATGCATTTTTAAAATAAACATGAATTCCAAAAACCATATACATCCAAACACCTAACCCTAGGAGATGAAGCGCCAAAATTCATGTGGGTCCTGTCTGGGTAAGTTAGTACATCAACTTCCCGGGGTTGTAACCTTTTCATAGGATCTTTGTTTTAGGTGTATGATAGGATGTTGGAAAGGTATCGTCAAGGAGATTCATTTTGGGGGCTCAATCATGCCTTTGGATATCATTGAGAAGATTGATCCCAAAAAACCTTCATTTAGGCCCTCAACATGGCCCTAAAAGTTAAAACTGCTCGTGACAGATCAAGGTACGTTGGTTTCAAAATTCAGCTCCCGAGGCCTTATACTTTTGGAGATACAACCTATACAAGATAGGGTTCTGGAATCATCCTGAACTGAGTCGTTGCAGAATTTTTGCTATAAAATTTTTTCTGTAACATTTCAAATCTTGAACTCCAGGGGATATTTACATAAATTAGTAAGGTATCTATGGTAAAAATTTCAGCTTCTGGGTCATCTTAAATTTGTAGATACACCCTGTGTAAGATAGGGTATCTGACTAGTCCTATTGACTAGTCTCAAGAAGGTGTTCCAGGTAAAACAATCATAACTTTTTCCTAGAGTATCCAAATTGCATGGGACTTATTTCATTGGATCTTGGACAGTCTGTAGTATTTCTAGTGCGAGTTTCATAATTTTATATCAATTATTTTGTGTGGGGCACACTATACAAGTGAGATCTCCTGGAAAGGGAAAAAATCGGCAAGTTGTGGGGAAGTTTCTGTAAATTCCACTTGGCACATCCAATTTTGATCAAACCTATGGCATTGCAAAGAAGAAATATCATATAAATACATAAAATAAAGATTCATACCTAGAAGGGCTGAAACCTAGGAGATACAAAAAAATAAATATTGTCTAGCAGAATCACCTCAAAATCAAGGTTCAAAAGTGATACTTGGCGAACATGCCACCCAAAAAGGGAACTTCTACACCAAATAAGCCTCCAGAAAATCCTACCTGGACTCTTGATGAAGGTGAAGAAATTCTTAGGGACATAAATGAACTACAAAATAAGATGGATTCAATGGAAGCTAATTTGGATACTAAGATGGATTCAATGGAAGCTAAGTTGGATATTAAGATAGATGGTTTAAAAGGGGAGATCATGGAAGTATTGAAAATTTTTGTAACAGTGAAGACACTTGAAAGTGAAAATGCATCCCATGAAATTCATTATGAGGACACAAGGAAGGTGAATCCAGAATGGAGAAACTCCAACTTTGGTTTGAAGACCAACCACGTTCCTAAGATTGATATGAGGAAGTTTGATGGCAAGGACCCAATCACATGGATACTTCAGATGGAGCAATTCTTTGATCTCCA
>ML781475.1:674363-743589 GCA_009831015.1 Picea engelmannii | reverse complement strand
AATGCTTCAAAAACACTCGAACAAAACCCTAACTATCGACCCTTAAGTGTTTGCAACCTAGCTAGGACATAGATCTGTGATTATAATACTCTAATAAAGAACTTAGTAGCTACCATCCATTAGTATTCAACCAATATTTACTTCATAAATAAAACCCTAATTATAGAGAAACACAATAATCAATCAGATCTAACATATCTAAGCACTTAGCATCTGGAAACATATCAGATCTAGCATTCATTTACATCACTAAGCACTAAGATATCATATCATATCCATATAATAATACATTACTGCACTAAGCATTAATTATATAAACAATATAACAACCATAATGCACAAAGAAACCATAACACAGGATATACGTGGTTCACCCCAATGTGGGGCTATGCCCACCAACTCTTCTCTTCTTTATTATCTTATGTCAAGCTTCTTATATGCACAGAGCCTCAAAATCCTACTCTGCAGAGGACAAGAGATATGCGCACACCTCGCAAGATCCTCCTTCACCAAGTTAGGTCACAACATAAAGCCTTCTTAAATTCCTCACATAAGCTTCTTACAATCACTTGCTCTTAGCTTCTGCAAGTGTTCAACACGACATGCACACATCATTCATACTATCGACACTTATCTCATTGGCATACAATGTCACATCATCTCCACCACTTACTTGCTTCACCTGTTTATCTATTTATACATTACAAAAAATCCCTAAACATGGGTAAACCCATGGTCTGACATCCCCATACCTAGTACATAAACCCTAATCCCAAAAATGCCCTAAAAAGGGGCCGAGATCCACGATATCTGCTTCTACTTGCGCTCCTCCTTCAACTAGCCTGTTGAAGTCCCCAAATAGGTCAAACATGACCAAGGATCTCCAAAAATTGGTCAAGGGCCAACAGGCCCCCAACACTCACATGTGACTCATCACGAGTCACTTTTCTCTGTGTAATTCTACCTCAAATGCCTCGAGCTTGGCTGAAGCTGCTTCGATTTTCTACTTTGCCAAGGCCTCCTGCTCAGGGAAATCTTGAATAACTATCTCATTCATAGGTCCCTCTAGGTGTTGTTCTACTGAAGTGACTACTTGTTCCATATCAACTCCTCGACCTTCAATCTCCTCAAAAAGTAGGTAAACTGCATCTTGGACTAGTTGGAGCTTCTGAGTTACTTCCATGACTCTTCTTTGTATGGCATGGACTTGTGTTTGAGCTATGCACTATTCTTGGGATATTTTCATCCTCTCAACTACTGACAGGAGTTTCAGTTGCACTTGTACTATTGTTGCTTGTTGATTTGCCTCTTGGAGCTATGACTCCAGTGTCTTTAGTTCGGGGTCCTTGGTAAGTCATTCATAATTTTGCACACTGCAATATCTTAGTTGTTTACATTCCATGGTGAAGATATTGATTCTCTCAACTACGCTCCAAGAAGTTGCTTCTCTCTAGTCTCAGACATCCTACAGAGTGCTTGGCACTGTTTGCATCTCTAGTTATGCGGCCCTCTGTTGAAGCTGTTGAATGGATTCAACAAGATTCACTACTTGATCTTCCACTGAGTCTTCTTCCATTTTTTCTAAGCTCGTCATAGAGTGAAGTGATATGCAGACTGCTTCTTTGCCTCCAACCTTCTTCATGAGAAACTATTCTTTCTCCTGCTGGATCTGTTCTCTATCCTCTTCAAACTTGGTTTGGAGGTTGTCCTTCTCCTACTACGCAACTAGGCATTTCTCTATCACTTCTTCTTGTGCTAGCTTTAGGGATATTGTGGGTTGTTATTTTTCTTCCTGTGCATGATGAAGGCAAGATTCTGTCACATTAGCTATTCTACATATTTGGGAAGGATCATCTCCCAACTCTGTTTCAACTGATGGTGGGGGTCCAGTGGACACTGCGTGACTAGAGTGAAGGGCTTGCTGGACACCTCTTAGCTCTGTCTCAATTATATCATACTTGGATTCTTGTTTTTCTTCATTTCTATGAAAAATATCTTTTGAGGTGTCTGATACATTTTTGATAATAAAGTTGAAGTCATCGACTGTGAGCATAGTCTACAGCTTCGGCTTACTAGCTTTGGACTTCTTCCATGATCTAGGTTTCATGGGGGAAACCTTTATTTTCTTAGATGGCTCTACTTCATCAGGGGGATTTTGTGGCATTGTTACTTCACCTTGCTTCTGCTTATCTTCTTCCCCTTCTTTCTCTTATTGGTCGACTTCATCATCACCTCCTCCTCCTGGTGATTTTGAAAAATTTTCATCTGATACACTGTCCAACTGTTGTACCTCTTCTTTCTTCTTCCTTTTGCTATTGCTAGGTGCATCATACTCTTTGCGGGTAACCACCAGATTTCCAATGAGTTCTAGGTCGGACAATTCTGCTTGGTCGACTGGTATAAGGAACTATGTGGGCCATTCCTTAGAGACTTCTTCCAGGTCCTCCTCTGTGATCTTGTAGTAACTCTACAACACTTATTTACTCTCATCGGCGCCCTTAGTGATATATATAAAATTCCTATCTACATGAAACTTCATAAGGGGCCTAAACCTATCCAGAGTGTTCGGCGTCATACGTAGAAACACCTCAATATCCCTCTTCATCTATAGGTAGTAGTTATGGAATACTACATTCAACTACCATTGGTGTCCCATATCGCTCGAATACTAG
Source organism: Picea engelmannii (assembly GCA_009831015.1). Classification (NCBI taxonomy): domain Eukaryota; kingdom Viridiplantae; phylum Streptophyta; class Pinopsida; order Pinales; family Pinaceae; genus Picea; species Picea engelmannii. The sequence continues at coordinate 740,917 of ML781475.1, read as the reverse complement.
AGAGTGGCGAACTTCACAGCAAGAAGCTCGAATGGCTCAATGTCAGGGAAGGTCGCACCTTCTGACATCTCCTAAGCAGTAAATGTGATGAGGATCAACAGCCAACTGAAGTGGAACTCATATCCCTAATCTTGATCTTCATGGAAATCTACTTCTGCTTAACGAGATAAATAGGAAATATCGTAATAGTTTCTTCCAACGGGTCAAAAATCTTTCATCAATGCACTTCCATCCGTTATGGCATGGTCCTAATGGTCCAATGGAGAGATTTTGGTCCATAACTGCTTTCCTAACCATTTGGTAGCATCGGTCTACTGGTCATAATGCCTCCAACTGTCACATTTCTTTTCCACATTGAAGTGCCAATCTGTGTTGTACTGATATTTCGACGAAGTTCAAATTCTGGAAACCTTCCTTCTACGAAGTTCTTTCAGGAGCTTCTTGTAATTTTTCTAACTTTTCTTTCTTCTTTCTAAGATTTCTATCCTTTTTTCCTATAATTTGAGTTATTGGATTTGTCTTCCCATCTTGATTCTTATCTTCTCTTGGCATAGTAACTTCGTGTTGTTGACAGTTGTTCATAGGGTTCGAGTGCAATACTTCTTTTCTATCTGGGGTAGGTGCTTTGCTTTCCTATATGGACAGGTTATTCAAGTATGCCTGTGTTCTTTCAACTTCTATATCCAAATTTATGGTCCTTAGTAACTTCGACTTGTTCTCCTATTCTGCTATCAAGTGTGTTATTCTCCTAGTCATGAAATCTGTTAATTCTCGATTTTTCTGTTCTATGGCTTCTTCTTCTTTTATTCTTCTGATATGATCTTTCTCAATCCAGGTTTTTCCTAATAGCATAGAAAATGGGGAAGTGTTCTCAATAAACTTAATGACCTCAAATTCTTCCTCTTTCAAAGTTCTACGAGCACTTATAGATGTCTGGGTAAGTATTCCACATAGGGTTATCAACTTTCCTTTAAACAATCCTATTCTTCCCAATGAAGGAATCATAGCAGACTTTCCCAAAATTTCTCAATTTCTTTATGTCATGATATTCACCTGTGTTTCCTCATCCAGAACACAGTCTAACTCAAAGTATCCTATTCTTTCTCCTATGCATTCTTTATCTTTTAAAACCTCTGATAGATTGGTGTCTCTGTGATCGTTCATGCTTTCTTTCATCTTTAGTAATATAGTCTCTCATTCTTTATAGTATTCTTCTATAGTATTAGTCTCTTGTCATTTCTCATGGTTTTCTTGTCTCATATTCATCTTTTCAGCTTTAGCAATCATTCTAGGGAAATCCAAAACTTCATGGTCCATAGTTTTACAGCAAAGACAACTAGGTCTTCTACCAGGGAAATCCTTAGAAAGGTGTCTCGGTCTTCTACAACTATAACAAAGGGTTAATCCTCTCTTTCTCTTAAATGATCCCCAGTTATTCCTATACTACACACTAGGATCATGGTAGCTAACCTGCAAAATATTCTTTCTAGGATCCTGCATCCATTTGTCATTCCAAACATTCTTTCTATGCATAGGAATACTGTATCTCTCACTATTTCTATTAGATATACTCAAATCAAATCTTCTTTCTTCTAGCTATGCCCTAGTTTTCAAGATAGGAAAATTTTTATTGAATATACCTAGATCCATAATTTAGAAACAAAAATTTTCACTTAACTTACTTTCAACAAAACACAAAAATTTCAGATCTTAAAATTTTCACTACTCTTACCTTTTTCAGAGCACCCAGCTTTTAGATCTTACCTCTTTTAACAAAAAAATTCACTGATCTTACCTTTTTTCTTTCTTCAGATACGATTCCTTTCTTAGCACAAAGCTTCACAAGTCGAGTATAATATTGCGCACTAAAGAAACAGATCTACACACAAAGATTTCTTTCTTTTCCCCAGTTCCCAGGAATAAGAGTTTCAAGTCATGGCAACAGAATCATTTGTTGGCACAAGGGCAGACTCGGAGTTGAATGCTTCAACAACACACCAACAAAACCCTAACTACTAGCCCTTTTGACAACACCTGTGAAGCATATGAAGTCTCACCCAAGGTAGATGCAAGGGTGATTGTTGGACTCAAGTGTCTATAACCTAACTGGGAGACAGATCTATGATTACAATACTCTAATAAAGCACTTAGTAGTTACCATCCATTAGTACTCAACCAATATTTACTTCGTAGATAAAACCCTAATTACAGAGTAGCACGGTATTCAATCAGATCTAACACATCTAACCACTTAGCATCTGGAAACATATCATATCTAGCATTCATTTACATCACTAAGCACTAAGCTATCATATCATATCATATCCATCTAAGCATACATTACTGCACTAAGCATTTATCACATAAACAATATAACAACCATAATGCACAGAGCAACCATAATGCAGGATATACGTGGTTCACCCTAGCGTGGGTCTACATCCACCAACTCTTCTCTTCTTTATTATCTTCTGTCAAGCTTCTTACATGCACAAAGACTCAAAATCCTACTCTGTAGAGAATAAGAGATCTGCACACACCTCGCTAGATCCTCCTTCCCCGAGTTAAGTCACAACACAAAGCCTTCTTATAGTCTACACATAAGCGTCTTACAACAACTTTCACTTAACTTCTGCAAGTGTTCAACACAGCATGCACACAACATTCATACTATCCGCACTTAGCTCACTATCCTACAATGTCACATCATCTCCACCACTTGCTTACTTAACCTAGTTATCTATTTATACATTACAAAAATGGAATAAACATGGGTAAACCCATGGGTCGACATCCCCATACATGTTACATAAACCCTAATCCCAAAAATTCCCTAAAAAGGGGCCGAGATCCCGTGATCTCCACTTCAACTTGCGCTCATCCTTCGACCAGCTTGTTGAAGTCCCAAAATAGGTCAAACATGACCAAGGATCTCCAAAACTTGGTCAAGGGCCAACAATATATATATATATATATATATATATATATATATATATATATATATATATATATTGGATTGAATGGAAGTTCATTCTATCAGGTTGGTTCCTATTTACAAGCAGAGTCTTGTTATGAGGGTTGGATTCCTCACATCTCAGTTGGATCTGAGATCAAAAAGATGGGTCTTGTTATAAGGGTTGGATTCATCATTTATGAGATGGATATGAGAACTACAAGCTGGGCCTTGTATCAGAGAGTTGGACCTCTCATATTCAGTTGAAGTTCAAGATATTAAAGGATTGGTTTAATTTGTATTCATTCATGTTAAATAGATAAAAGAAATATATTCTATCTACTTCATACAACTTGTGTTACACATGCTTGTGAATAATTAATTGAGATGCATATATTTTATTCAATTAATTCAATTAATCTATGAAAGTGTGAAAAACAGTCAAAAGTTCCAGACACTAATTCACCCCCCCACCTCTTAGTGTCAGTGTGTGTTTCAACAATTGGTATTAGAGCGGGTTCCTTCAACACAATTTAAACACTGCAAAGTAGATTATGAATAAATGGGTGGACAAATGGTTCTCTCCACAAATGAAGCACCCTTCTTTGATGGAAAAAACTACTCTTCATGGAGGGAAAGAATGAAATGGAATACGAAGTCAAGAGGATCTAGTGTTTGGGACTTAGTAGTATCTAAACCTTGGTTCTCAAATACCTCAAAGAACAAATCCAAAACTGAAAAAGAAGCAAAAAAAATTAATTGAATAACATTAAAGGAAATCTATAATGAACTGTTAGTCCAAGTCAAAGAAAATATGGAACACTACACCTTTGCTAAAGTACTATGGCTCTATCTAGAAAATTATTATCATGATAAAGAACAAAAAAAAGAAATGGAAAATTTCAATCAGTTTATAGAACAAAGAAAAGAAACAAAAAAATCCATTCAGATTAAAGAACAAAACAAAGTAATGGAGAAACCAAATTAGATTGAAGAACACAATATAGATAAAGAGAATTCTGATCAGAATAAAGAACACAACACGGAGGAGGAAAATTCCATCAAAGAATTGATGCAAACCCCAGTCATAAACATATACGACTACTACATCAAGGAATTGATGAATACCTCAATATTCACTAAAGAAAAACTATTAGTTTTTAAGACTCATGTTATAACTTCAATTGAAGTGATTATTATGGAACCAGAAGATGGTCTATATATTGAAGTTACTAAGGATTTTATTGACCAACTTGAATAAACAATTATGTGCACTTTTGGAGAGTTGGAGAAACTTCGAAAGAAATATATGTTGCTACTAGAATAGTTAGATCAATATAACCATGAAGAGCATGAACAAAAGATTTAGCTAGAAGACAAAGACGAAGAAATCAAAAGATTTGAGATCTAAGTTTCTAATCTAATGGAAGAAATGGAAGAATTGAATACACATGAAAATAAAAGAAAATAAGTATTATAAGAGACAAAATAAATGGTCGTCTGTCTAAAAACTCAACTTGAAGAAGCTAAGAAAAATTAAGAAGCCTAGAAGATCTAATTAACTAAAAGCGAAGAATCATGTCACATGTTGGAATTGGAAATTATTAACATCAAAAAGATAAATTAAATTAATAGCGTAGCTCTAATGACACAAATTGAAGAATATAAGAAAAATGAATAAGCACATCAGATCCAATTAACTAAAAAGGAAGAATCATGCCATATGTTGGAATTGGAAGCCATCAACCTCAAAATGATTCAGATAGAAAAAAAAGGAATAAATCAAAAGATTGAAGAATCAAGTTGTTGATCTAACAAAATATATAGAAAAGTTAAATACATATGACAAAACTAATAACTAAACAGAAGTATTGGATCATACAAAAGAAATGGTCATCAATCTAAAGACTCAACTTGAAGGAGCTAAGGAAAAAGAAGAAGCCTTGAAGATTCAGTTGACTAAAAAGGAAGAAACATGCCACATGTTGGAAATTGAAGTTATCAACCTCAAAAAGAATAATGAAAATACAAAAACAAATGTCAAATTCTAGAACAAATCAACTATCCTAGATAGGATCTGGAATAGTCAAAGACCAATTGATGACAAAACTGGTCTTGGATACAATAAGAAAGAAGAAGGTGGAAAATGGAGCACCATTCAAAAACATGATAAAGGATACTACTCCTCAAAAGAAAAAGGTACATCAACAAACCCAAAACAAACCATGAACTTTGTTGAGGAAGGAAGCTATAAAATTCAAAAACAAGAAACATATCAAAAGACATACTTCTCATGTCACAACAGACTCAAGTATGGAAACACCTTCATTGGTTATTGATTTTCTTTTAATAACTTTGGCCACAAAGAATTATAATGTAATGTTCTTGAAAAGAGAAATTCAAGAAGGTCCAATAACTTAATGAAATGTTGGAGATGAAATTATGTTGACCATACAACAAAGTTTTGTCATACAATGAAATGTTACAAATGTGATTGGTTTGGTCACAAATCCCAAAATTGTAGAGAATAAAGAAGTGAATCCATGAGAAATAATTCATACAACTCAGGAAGAAAATCTAATGAAGGTTGGAAGAAAATAACAAATGAAAAATCTCAAAGGACAAACTTAGAAAATAAATATCCCCCCAAAAAAAAATCTGATGAAAAGGTATGGAGAAGAAAATATGAAATAGAAAGCAAGAAAGATGATCTAGCATGTGAAAATGAACAAGTTGATAACAAGAAAATGATGGGTAAAGTTCCTAATAAGGAATGAGAAATTCATATATTTGAATATGAAATGGATCAAGCTCAAGAAAGGAGATTTCCTAAAGAAGAAGGTGACACCATAACAGATCCTGATGATATCATGGAGATCAAGAGTACATTAACCAATAAAATAAAAAGGAAAACAAAAAATACCAAAGAAGAAAATGAAGAAGTTTCACTTACATAGAACAATGATGATAATGATGAATCTTCAATAGCATATCAACCATAAGAATTGATCAATGAAAATCTTGGAAGTTTTCCAATATTATTTTCATGAACTACTAAACTTCCCCTCAATGGAAAATATGAATAAAAGGAAGGGAAAACATGACTAATAATATGGAGTGCTTCAGCTTGGTTAGAAGAGGATTATAGCCTAAGTATCATGACGAACTAAAGAAAGTTCTAAGTAATTGAGGCAACAATACAAACAATAGATGAAAGGACCAATTAAATCTTATTTCTAAGGGGTGGAAGTTGAAGTTGGTTTCTGCATAATCAAAGGAATGTGAATAAGATATTAAATTGGTTGAAGAATGGAAATTAAATTAATTTTTTTTTATCAATGGTATTCTTGTGAAAGATCAAAATATAAAAAAGAATAAATAAACAGATCAAGAAAATTAGTAAGATTCACACCCTTGTCCTTTAAGACAAAGGAGAAGATAGTAAAACCCTATGAAAAAGTAAAAACTCAAGGGGGAGTGTTTAATTTGGTAATCAAATGAGGAATTCATTGGATTAGTTTAAAATATTTGATCACTACAAAAATTGGTATCAATAAGACTACCTATTTGAACAAAAAATCCCAAGATATTGAGATAACAACTGAGACATTCACAGGGGGAGAAAAGAAGTAAAATTTTAACTCTTTGTCATTGATGTCAAAGGTGGAGAAAAATAGTAAAAAAAATTTGGTATCAACATTTGGTTCAATCCTCCAACTTGAAAATGATATCTCCAATGATAGGGGGAGAAAAAGTATTTTTTTTACAGATATGTTGCCCTCAATTCCAAAGGGAGGTAGCGTTGGCATTATTGATTATGTGTTGTCATTGATGGAAACATGAGTCAAACATGTACAATAAATAGAGAAAAAATAAGATCACCTTGGGGAAGAGGTAGATCACCTTGGGGTAGAAGAAATTCATGATCATTGTTGATCACGATAGGATCAACAATGATCCTATGCTCTTAAATATCAAGAGACGTAGCATGCATAGAATCCATGTACACAAGGAGTAATGAAGCACAAGGAATTAAGATCTCAGGAGAGTTAGAGACTAAATATAAGTGCAAAAAAGAATGCACAAATGATAATCGAAGCTCAGAAGAGATGGCACATTTGAAGTAACACATGAGACAAAGTTGTGTGAGTGAAGAAATCCTTTTGTAAAGGATCAAGTTACATAAGACATTCGTTCTTAGTTCGAGATAATCTAGGATCGTTAGATTAAGGTAAATTCTGAGTCTCAGAAGGATTAAATATCAACCATTAGATCTGGAGCAGTATCATAATGGAAAGTTGGATCAAGACAAAATCATAGATCGAGAGAGATTGAATAAGATATTTCATATCTCATGGAGAAAATTCAAGTGATCTGTCAACCATTATATCATTTTGGTATATATCATGATCGTCAGATAGAACCAAGTGGAAGGACAGGATAATAGGACCCCATAAAACACAAAGTCTTGAAACCCCCGAAGTCCTGAAGTAAATAAGGGCCATCAGATCTCAGAAATGCATGGTGATTGTTGGATGAGGATAGGCAGGTCCAATGGTGGTCAACTCCGACACTGACTACTTTGGAAAAAATAAGAGTGAATCCTGTAGGAATACCCGAAGTTCAAAGCCTCGAAGTCATGAACTCTCTTCAGTCATCGGATCAAAGGAAGAGTTGGGAAATTTTGTCGACCATTGATAGACATAAAGTGGAAGGATAGGGTAAGCCCTGAAATCTTGAAGTCTGGAAGTAATGCTAGATGTTGATCCAGTTCAGGACCATTGTCGACTGTTGGATGAATTAGTGGAAGGATAGGATAAGTAGGGCCAAAGGAATGAAGTCCTAGAGTAAACAGAGGATGTCAGATCAATAAAATGAAAGACAAAATGATGGTAAAACATATTCGACACTTCAGTAATGATTGAAGGTTGATATAAAAGTGAAAAAGTCTTAGAGCCATGAAGTACCAAAGCCACGAAGTGAAACTCCATGATCCAAGAGGGAGACATGTGGTAGGAGACAAAGATGACACGTGGCCCAATTAGGTGGTAACAAATGTGAAGGTCGATGTGGCACATAAGAACCTTGAAATTCATGAATCATGGTGACACACGACACATAGAATTAGGGTTCACACCATCTTGACTGACATCAACAAGCCACGTCACTCCAGGATGACTAAATTCGAGGATATCCAAGATTATGTTATCATCTAATAGCCGAAGGCCTAAATCATGAAGTAACGTTAATCATTGATCTAATTCAAGAGCATTCTCAACTGTAGATCAAACATAGTGGAAGAATAGAGAAAGCATGAGGTGATAACCGACAACAAGGGGCCATTGTTGTTTTATGTGTTATTTGGTAGGTACAATTCTAGAGGAATTGAACTACTTCATAGTTCTAGTAACCGGGAGTCCTAGAGTCATGAATATATGAAGTTCTAAAGTAGATGACAACCTTCCACCTCAACTGATTATTAATTCAAAGTCTTCGATCATTTAAAAGACTAAGTTCAATGAATGCTCAAGGATTAGACCAGATCGTTAATATGAGAACTTCGGGAGTAATGCTAGCCATTTGATTAGCCAACATAAGATCTAACCACTCAGGAAGGTAACAACTCTGGAAGAATAGATGGATTTCAAAGGCCAGAATATTGAAGGCCGAAGTACCGAAGAACCTGGCTCCAAAACTGGTCACATGATAAGGTAAAAAATATAATAAGGAGTGTAAAGGAGATAGAAGTAAATAAGCCCTTGGACACTTGAATATGGTCTCATGTAGAAGAATAAGGGAAAAAAGAGAAAAGCGCTAACAAAACAACGTTTGAAATAGCTAAGCCCGTGGTTTTGAGCCTGTGGTCAGAAAGGGAAGTGGCCTGAAGAAATATCCTTTGCATAATTTTATTCCTATGAATAGTTAGGGGCATGTGAAGTAATTTGATGAGATTAAGACCATAACAGTACAGAGAGCTAGTAAAAGCTTGAATATGATCTATTGAAGAACTAGGGATGCAACAGAAGAATGGGAACATTATAAGGAGTCAATCTATAACTGTGATCAACTCATGTAGATGAAATTTGATATTAATCTTATAATTAATTGAGAAACTTACACGATAAATTAATGAATAAAAGGACATGATTATCTATGTTAAATTAAATGAAGAGATGCAATGGTTCATGTGAAAATACACAATGGTTCAATCTTATACCTATTGAAATACTATATAAACCAGAAGTAGTGGTGAATCTTAGGGTGTCTTGGTGGATTATATATATATATATATATATATATATATATATATATATATATATATATATATATATAAAATGAATTGAATGGAAGTTCATTCTATTAGGTTGGTTCCTGTTTACAAGATGAGTCTTGTTATGAGGGTTGGATTCCTCATATCTCAGTTGGATCTGAGATCAACAAGTTGAGTTTTGTTATAAGGGTTGGATTCCTCATTTCTCAGTTGGATCTGAGAACTACAAGCTAAGTATTGTATCAGAGAGTTGGATGTCTCATATTCAGTTGAAGTTGAATATATAAAAGGGTTGGTTTAATTTGTATTCATTCTAGTTAAATAAATAAAATAAAGATATTTTATGTACTTCATACAATTTGTGTTAAAAATGTTTGTGAATAATTGATTGAGCTGCATATATATTATTCAGTTAATTCAATTAATCTATGAATGTGTGAAAAGTAGTCAAAATTTCCAGAAACTGATTCACCCCCCCCCCCTTCTCAGTGTCAGTGTGTGTTTCAACAACCACCACACACCCCAATTTGACAGTATTTGAGAATGGCTTCAACCTCCTCGTGATTCAAACAATGATGGAAAACATCATCCAAACCTCAATGATACAACATGTCGCCGATAATGAGGTAGTTTTTGGCTTGATGGCATATATGTCATCGATTGTCTCTTGAAATATGTTAGGAAAGCTTAAGATTTTGAAGGTAGATTAGAATATATCCATACCAAGGGTATGAACATGATATAAGGAATATGTGTTCATCAAAGAATGAATCTTCATGAAAAATATCCTCATCCTACCTAGGAAATTCTGACATCAGTTCCACAAACACTACCGATTTCTTGGATTTTGTGGAGGAAAAATCAAGATCAAGCTGATAAAAAAATCACAATCCATTTATTGTATTCCCCCACTATGATACGCCTTGTAAGGACATATTGAAATGGATTGATATCAACAAACATGGTAGTATTGTAGAGTAATATATAGTGATGCAATCTCTGAACCACGTGCACAGATATTGAGGATAGCCTCTCTACGTGAGAGTAATTAATCTCAAGACCAATTAGATTTCTCCTAAGGTAATAGATAAAATGTTCATGGATATTTTTGTATTTTTGAACAAGAACCATACCAACCATCCCTACAGACGTGGAAATATAAAGAAATAAAACTCTACTGTAGTTTGGGGGCTTCATCAGAGGTGCCAACACCAGGGATTTCTTAAGAGCATCAAAGGAATTCTAGGCTCACTCATCCCATATGAACGAAGTATCCTTTTTCAAGAGACACATGAAACCCTTAGTTATATTGGTGTAGTTATCTACAAAATAACACATGAAGTTATCCTTCCCCTGTAAACCTAAATATATCGAATATTGCATGGGGGAGGCAATCAAAGTATTTCCTCAACCTTCATTGGGTCCACCATGATCCTGTTGGATCATGTTTTCATTGATGCCAAAGGTGTGATTGATTGATGTCAAGGGATTGTTGTCAAGTGATTGATTGTTTGGTTGATTCCAAGGGATTATTGAATGTTGTCAAAGGTCAAAGGTTTGATCTAAGTATATTGATGAAGATGGATCAATGAGTTATCATTGATACATAATGCATACATGAATATGGATTGATGTGGGTTCATTGGTATATGATGCAATGTTGGATTGATGAAAAAATGAATCATTATAGTCTTATCATGGTTGATAAAGTGTACAAATGCATGAACTCCAAAGTGGTCCCCTTATGGTGAAATCCCTCATGCGAAGATGATTTTTGGTTGAGTTATCCTATAAATATGGTTAAAGGACCCATGCTTGTAAGTGGAATAATGACATTATTACACCTAAAAATTACTCACTTCGATAGTGTCACAAGTGTCATCATTACAAGTGTTGTAAGTGTCGCATATTTTCCGCAAGTGTCGCATATTGAATATAAGTGTTGCAAGTCTCACAAACATCATACTACCATCTTTCCTATGTTATTCCTCTAACGACATCATAAAGACACTTAAGACACCTCAAAGACTAGTTTTGAAGAAGAGAGATCACTTGACAGGGAGTACAAACCTTTTGCCACTGAAAGAACCACTAAAAATGGATTTTGGAGAGGAGCACTCCCCTACCCACTGTTAGGGAGTGCTAGTGCTCCCTAATCCTCTTTTGGGGAGTGTTTGAGCACCCTATGCACCCTTTTGGGGGAGCGCTGCCCTTTTCTGAGCAATTTTTGGGTTTGTTAAGACAAACCAGGAGAGAATCCCTCAATTCCTAAAGGTGGTTGGATTCGAATAGATGGTCAAGGCATGATCTTAGGGAAGATCATCAACTGAAGGAGAAGAATCCTCAACTTATCCCAAATATATCTCAAGTGGTTGGGCCTCTCCAAGTTTATATAAGGAGGCCTCTTCATGGTGAAAGAGGGGATAAAGATTGAGAATTACATCAAACTTATGATCTCATGAGTGAGATGTCATCAAAGAAATCAATGGATATTACTTGAGGAAAGGGGTTGGACAAGGAGAACTGGAAGAAGATGTTGCACCTTCATTCAAATAATTGTAAGTACTTTTACTTGTTCTCATTAATAATCAATGCTTGGCCTCTTTCTTTCAAACTTATGCTTGTTCCATATGAGTTTTTCTACAGTATATGGATTTATATTTGAGCTAATCTCAGTAGATTAGGAAGTTGATTGTATCTTTGTTTGTTTTGTAGGACCTATTAGGGAGCTCAAGATTGAATCTCGGCCTAGACTCTGCAAGGACAAATGTCGCTAATAAGGTACATATCTTTCTCCTTCTCTTTCATTTATTATCTTGATTAGATATAAAAGGAATTCAGTGACCATGTTAATAACCTTTTTGTCTTGTCCTTAGGAGTCTAGAGACAAGAGGGAATCCACTTGTCTGCAAGGGGATTCACCTACAACAAAAATTGGCGACTCCACTAGGGAGGAGATCTGATTTTTGTTTCCATTCCTAGATATTGTTTTGGCCCTTTTCCCACTCACTTGACCTTCTCCATATTGTATTTTTTATTCTTAGATTTGTTTGATTGCCTCTTTATGTCATCATGATCACCCTGATTGACTGAATTTCCTAGATTTTTTGAGTTTCTGGGCATTTTTCTGAGCTTTTGCAGCAGAGCGCTCCCCTGCCCTTGCTATAAGAGTGCCAACACTCCCTGGTGGTCTTACACAGAGTGTTGGAATGCTCTGGTGCCCCTTACACCAGAGCGCGACCCCATTTTCAGTGAAAAATCCTCTAGTTTTTTCATTTTTTGAGTTTAGTTTTTTTCCTTTTGCATTTTCTCAGGGTCTCATACTCTCAGTCCATCTTTGTCATTGGCTTTCAACACCTCATTTCTAAGAATTAATCCTCTTCTTGTTTGTGAATTTGACATTTTCTTTCCTTGCCTTGAAGTCACTCTTTATCTTTGCTGACCTAAAGTTAACTTGTTGTTTTCTTCTCCTTTATCTAACTTAGTGGAAACTTTTGTGAGGAAATCCAAAGGTCTGTGAACCTTTCCATCTGACCTTTGAGGTCATTTTTCCAACATTTCTCTTTTGTTTGAGGTTTTTTTTTTGTTATCTTTGTCCTTCTTGTTTATTCACAACAAGAGTGTATTTTTTGTTTTGTGTGAGGTTTGCTTTTGTTTGTTTAATCCTGAAGTTTGATTGACATTTAGAAGTTTTACATCTAATTATCACTTGGATTAAGAAAAAGGACATATTTTAGTGATTGGTTTGGATATTAGAAGGAATTTCTAAAATTTTTAGCATTCTGTTGGATTTGATTGAGAAACAATTGTATGAGGACATTGCATCTTAGTGTTTGATAGTGAAAACAATTTTTTCTCTTTCCCTTAAATAGACATTCATCGAAAGACAAGAATGGTTATCATTTTCTTGTGCTTTTTTGGGAATTGAGTCATCATACCATCTATTTCAATGTCATACACCCTTTGAGTAAAGAACAACTATAAAATGAATGGTAATTAAAAGTTATCTAGAACGTTTTGTTTTTAGGATCTTCCACCAACATTAGAGTAGGATTATCACTTTGGATTAGGCTATGAGTACAACTCTCCAAAGTTTTCAAAATGAACATTAGCATCCTGAGATAGGGAGAGTCAAATCCAATTGTTGTATAGGATTTATGGGATCCCCCTCTCACACAAGGGTTACGCATGAGGTCACATTTGGGAGAATTATGAAGATTATCCCTCCATGGTTCAACTATTTGTAGTGGTCAGATTGTATATTGGGGGTCACTTGAGGGTATACCCATGATTATGTGTGGGAGCCTCTCAAGTTAATTTTAGACTTGTTATCCTACCCATATGTTCATATCGAACTGTCGACTGTACCTAATCAGGGGCTGACTGCCAGTTGGTGTCCTTAGTTTCCATAATCTTTAGGTACTTACACAAGGTGACGGTGAAGGGAAGTCTCACTGTACCTAGAACAGGCATTGGTCAAACTCACTCGGGCTCCTTGGAGGGTAAATCCACAATTACTGCATGGAATCTTGCACCAAGGTGAAAGTCCATTAAACAAGTTGCCTTTGTAACTATTCCACCATATCCTATCCCCTTCTTGACTTGATCACGTGACATTGGATTTCATCACCAACTAGTATGGTCATCGAGAGAAGTTTTTTTTGCGTGGTTTTTGATTCCTAGATTTTATTAGAATATGTTGTTTCTTCTCATTAGTTGGCCCTAGATTTTTAGCGTGTACTGTCATTCTCCAAAATTGAGCCTGTAGACGATAAAGGTCTTCACCGATCATGTAGGATGCAAGGGATGCCTCCGGAAGGCTACCTACCCTTACCTCCTAACCCTCCAGAATACAATTACCATGGAGAGGTATAAAATCAATATGATGTTGGGAGTGTTGTTTCCCCTCCGTTATACAATTCACAAGGTGCTTTGGTTACGGTTGAGAATCCCACTCCTCGCACTACATCTGTGTTGGTAACCCCTCTCGAACCACATTTTCTTCATTTAGACTCCCTTGGGAACATCATAGACGAAGAGGTCCCATAGTTATCTGAGAGAGATTTTACCAAAACATATATGGGATCCACAGAACCAACCTCTAGTGATGAGTATAGGACTCCTATTCATCCTACCACTATAGTAGATACAAATCCCACACCTGATCATTCTATATGGAGGACTTTATCAAGACGCAATCTCTATGAGGATTTTGAATCCTTTCGACAACCCTTTAATCCTCATGACCCTTCTATTGAAACTAGGCCATCTGGTCAAACTATGAATCACCCCATCGATCAGGTCATTAACCCTACTATTGCATCAACAAAAGTCTATCCTAATGTTGGACTCATCACCTCTACTGATTCCTAAGACACTTTGATCCCTACCCCCACTTTTACAAACTTTCACTCTACAACTCCACATGTTCGGCATGATCTTGCTAGGACATATTTTCACCCGACAATGAAGACCCTTGCCAGCCAAATACATCCGACTAGAGGGAAGCCTTCATCTAGTGGACCTGTCCCTCTTGGAATAACACCATCTTATGGTGCGCCTACCCCTCCTGGGGGACAACCCCCTTTTCATGTTCTTCCTGGAGGGAAACCTCCCTTTTCCAGTCATTCCCCGGTCGTTAATCCACCACTAGCAGGGGGGAAACCTTTGTCTATTGGAAACCCTTCACAATCCTAGGGAGTATCTTCCAGAGGCACATTTACCCAACCCCATGTTGGGGGGCACTCATATCATAACCCACAAGGATGATTATAAAATCCTATTCCTTCCGGACCATCTTATGGAGAACCTTATTCGAGCGGCATCCCAAACACCACCTCGAGTCCTCAAGGACAACAACCTTATCCTCCCCATGGGTCTAATGTGTATCTGCCTCCAGGATCTACTCCTTACCCTCCTCAAGGGAACAATGTTCATCCTCTTTCTGCGTAATAAAATCACCCGGCTTATAATTCTCAGAACCCACCTGGTTATGCAAATGTTTCTCAGCCATCATCGAATCATTTTTATCCTGGTTAGCAACAACTATATGTAGGAGGAACTACTAGTTACAACTATCCACCTAACCCATTTTATGGTCCTACTGGTGTTCCTATGCCACACCATTATCATCCACAAATTAACAGACAACTACCTTTCCTTGCGACTTTGGATCTCCCAGACTTGTCTCGATTAACTAATGATCCTATTTTTCATTCACCGGTTTGGCCAGTTATTCCAGCTAAACTTCCTTATGATATTATGAAATTTAACAGAAAATATGGCGAAGATCCAAATAACCATGTGATGAATTTCCATTTGTGGTGTTCATCAAACTCCCTCATGGATGATTCTATACATTTGCGCCTTTTCCAGGGAACACTTACTGGCTCTGCAACAAAGTGGTATATTGAACTACCACGTTATTCTTTTCATGATTTCAACTCCCTTGCCATGTCTTTCCTCACACACTTTCAACTACCTATTCACTACGAGACGGGTATTGAACTCTTGACCTCCCTTCATCAAACTGACTCTGTGCATATCTCTGACCATATTCATGAGTGGAGACGACGATGAGGGATGATCAAGGTAATCATTCCTGACATATTATTGGCAGAATGGCTTACTAAATCAATTTTACCCCTGATCACTCTCGATGTCGCTATGGGTGGCGCAGTCACCGAGGAATAAACCATTTCTCAGGATCAGTACTTAGATTTGGTTTATTCCCAATCTGGTACTTTGTATGATTTTCTTAAAAAAATTGCTTTTGCTAATATCGATCCATCCAAGTCGTCATCCTCATCTCATGCGGACGATGTTATCGGTTCCGTCAAAAATCAATATACTTCCCAATCGACCACACTATCCTCTACCTCCCCCCAAACTCAGATCTCTGAGGTGAATGCAGTTCAATCTACCCCTTCACAACAATCTAGAGGTAAGAAGAAGACAAAAAATAAATCAAAAAATACTAATAACAATGAACAACCAAAAAATCAATCTCAAACACCTTCTATCGAAAAGAAACCACAATGAAAACTAAAATTCCCATGTATCATTTGTGGTGATGATCACTACACTTGAGACGATTCACATCACAATGAAGTGGCCAAACTTTTCCAGAAAAATTCACAACCCGTTATGCTTACTCAGCCTTTTCCACAGCAACAATCCATGGTTTCTCAAACCCCCTCTCCTGGGGGTAGTTCTAGCTATCCTCATGATGAGGCCTCGATGAGTGCACATATTTATATGTTTAATGGTATTAATATGAACACTCTCTCTAAGACATATGACACACTAGGTAACCCCAACAAAGGAAAAGTCACTAACGGTACTGGTACTTTACCAGATCCATCGCCATCCTCCATTAGTCCTCCATCGGTAATCCTCTGTCTGGACCGCTTCAGATTGAGAAACCTATGTTTGACTCTATCTTACACCCTCCTAAGAGCACTATCTAAAAATCTACCTTGAATCCTAGTTCACGTGTCGCTCAGAACTACAACATTGTTGAAGATTTGGCTCAAGCACCATGTGGTATGTCTGCATTATAAGTTATACAACACTACCCCAGTCAATGTAGAATGCTCTTGGCCACTATTGGTGTTGTTTATTCTGAGTTTTCCAACCATATCATGTTTAACCTGGACAATTATACATATTGAATCTCTGATCAACTTGCTTTCCAAGTTGATGTTGTTGTTCACAATAAACAAATCCATAGAACCATCTTGGATGAGGGAGCCTCTACTTGTGTCATGTCTTTAGCATGTTGGAAAAGTTTAAAATCACCCACACTTAACAAATCCCCAACGATGTTACGCACATTTGATGTGTGAGGTTTTCATCCCCATGGGCTTTATAGTCCCTGCCCATCCAGTTGGGTGGAAAAAATGTCATTGTTGATGTCGAGGTGGTCGATGCTCCCATTGATTACAACTTGTTACTTGGAATAAGTTCATTTTATGCTATGAGTATCGTTGCCTCATCGGTCTTTCGATGTATACAATTTCCTCATCAAGGAAAAATTGTCACCATTGATCAATTGGATTTCTGCACGACTGATGCTTGCACTCCTGTTACCAACAATATTCCTTTCTTGGGAGCCACAAGATCACGTATGAAAGAGTTGGTGTTGGCTTACTGAAATATTCTAGCCTTATGGGTACCTTCCCTACACCACTTCCACTGACTACACATCATATTTCTATGGTTGATATGATTCTGACCATGACTTATCAGTCTTTGGAATCATTTGACCCTTGGATTGTATCTAGTTCATTGGAATTCGATGCACTAGGTGACACCATGCCACTTAGTCCAGCCGAAACATCATATGTTTCTATCCAATATACTTCTCCCTCTTCAAATGACCAACATTTATTGGCACCCAAAAGACACTTGATGCCATCATGGTTAAGTTCCTTGTCATCTGGAATTGACTAGATTTCCCCAATTTTTCCCTCTAATGAATCTATTATGGAAATGTTGAGCATTGACGAGCTACCTGGGGATGATAACCATCATCAATCCTCTTTTATTCCCCCTAATGAATAAATTCATGGATATATACACTCTATATTCCCTCCTAATGTTGATTTTCTATCGTCTCCCATGCCTTCAACTTTCGATGATTTGGATCCGGTAATTGACATGGTGATCTCTTCGGTAGGGCTATTGGAGCATGATCTCCTTACCCCTGACAAGACCCTCGACATGTATTCCTTCGAGAGTGATTTTCTTCCATCTAGTGATGATCTCTTGGAATCCATGACCAATTTTTTTCCCTTGACATGGTGTCCTTCTAGCGCATTATTCTCTTGGAAACCATGATCAAGAAGAGTCCACGAGCATAGTTTCTCTTTTCTGTAGCAAGCTCGCTAAAAAATGAAATAGAGGTCATGAACATAATTTCTCTTCTCTGTAGTAAGCTCGTTAAAAATGAAATAGAGGCTACGAGCATAGTTTTTCTTCTCTGTAGCAAGTTCATTAAAAAATGAAACAAAAGTTTTGAGCATAGTTTTGCTTCTCTATAGCAAGCTCGTTAAAAAATGAAACAATAATCTAGGGATTGAACCCAGAGCCCTGAACATATTTCTTTTCCTGTGTCAAGATCATTAAAAAATGAAACAATCACCTCTTTTGAACCTTCATTTCATCCACCCATATCCTTTTTCTCCATCTAGTAGAGAAATTAGTGACAAACTCAAAGTTGGTGAATGAATTGAAGCTTGAAGGGCATGTCTCTAGCCTTTGATGATCATTATAGAGTTAAGCCTCTCACTCTCAAGCTAGGGGCATACCGAGCTTAGTCTTTGTTCATTCTCGTGCTTGAAAAAACATGAGAATGTAACCGAATAGACTTTTATCACTTTCTCATACTCACATGGATAAATGAAAAAGGAACCCCTTGGAGTCATCTTTTAGCTCTTTTCAGAATCTCTAAACATGAAAAGATTTCCGAGTGATCTTACTTCCTTTCCCACTCGTTAAAATGTTTGAAAGGGATTTTTTCGAGTGATAATTTGTAATGATCCCAAGACAAATTCTTTCTTCAAATAGCTAACTACTACTAATTTATACAAGATTCATCAACACATGGAGATCACAATATATTCAAGATGTATAAGCACAAGCAAAGATCTGACCTTTTTATTATGAGCAATGTAAGATCAATACAATAGATGGCCGATATAGCATAAACCTCAGATGGTCGTACAAGCAATATATATGAGCTGCTACGAAATGATCCCGACAATACAAAATAAGCCTCCAACAGTTGGATATACAATGAAGACTGAATCAAGCAGATCTGAGGCATACTAATGCTCAACCTCCAAGCTGGAAAGTGCCACGTCCTACTAGAATGTTGAAGCCCTCAATAATTCTGCCCTGTTACCAAAAGTGTCCAATCATCCTGAGAAATATGCCAAATGATAGATCAGGCAAATGTAAGGACAACCCAAATGTCCAAATTCCCAAATCCACTCTCAAACCCCGTAGATTTGAATTCCTCCCTGAATGATGCACCCCACTGGATGAATGAAACCCTAGATGGTTTGGCCTTGATGAAGGAGGCCTCCAAATGCTTTGAAACTCTCCAAGAATATAGATTAGGCTATGAGAATCCCATGGGAGAAGTTTCAGACTCAGATCTCAAGCAGATCTCCCTAGATCTGAGTTTTACTAAATCACATGACGTCCCTTATGGCTCCAAGACGTCCCAATCTGCAGACAAATGTAGAATGATGATAATCCTCTAGGAAAACCCTCAAACTGATGGTCTACCCCTACAAACAAAACCCAACTGTCGGAATGGCCCCAGGCCCTCAGGATAAGCTGGATCGAACCTCCCTTTAGATGATGGTGCACCCTTGCTGGAAACACAAGAACAATACAGCCTTCTACCTTCTGAAGTACTAGATGGAGATGGCCTGAGACTAGAATGGTTTGGAGGAGTCTTTCATCCCCAAGACCAAGCTACGGAACAAGGTGAGTGGATATTTCACAACTGAGTTGCTCACAAGGGTTTGTACATCAAACCCCCAAACTAAATGCTAAAGAGCAATAGAAAATGCTAATCCAAAACCAAGAATGAGTAATAGGTGCACCGCAGCCTCTTACTTATAATTTTCCTTCTAATTCTCTGTTGATTTATGTTAACTCCCAGGGATAATCTTCTATTCTTCTATTGAGTTATCTTTTAATCCTTTATCCTTTTCCTTTCTTAAGTCAACTTAAAAATATAGCTTTTAACTTCTTGACTTTTCCCCCCCTCAGTGTGAGACTATGACCTAGTGGGGGTGCCCAGGCCACTAAGTCTCCTCATCACCTCTCTAAGAGGTGGGGGACATTACAGTCTCCCCTACTTGAAATTGATTGTCCTCAAGAAATTCCAAACCTACTTCTCTAACCATGTGCTCCGGCTCCCAAGTGCATCCTCAATGGGTAAATCCTTCCACCTGATCAAATACTCCTTGATGCTTCGGTTTTGGAGCCTCTTCTATCTGACTTCTAACACATCCTATGGAATCAAAACAAGTTTTCCCTCCTCATCCATGGGAGGTAATGCATCAATAGGCCTGACGTGTTGACTGAGGGCTTTCTTAAGGCATGATACATGGAAGACGTTGTGAATTTTTCTATCCTGTGGAAGGTCCAGCTCATAAGCTACTGCCCCTATCCTCTTGTTGATTCTGTAAGGTCCAAAGAAACATGGTTGTAGTTTCTCTACTCCACTTATTTTAATAGAGGCCTGCCTATATGGTTGTAACCTCAAATAGACTAAATCGACAACCTCAAAGGTACGATCAACTCTGTGCTTGTCTGCTTGGAACTTTTGCTGGTTTTGTGCCCTCTGTAAATGATGCTTCAATTCCATAAGAATGTCTTGGCTCTGCTGTATAGAATCCTGTACCATCAGAGCCCTGTTGTCACCAAATGCAATCCCCACAAATGATAAAGGATCATATCTATATAAAGCTCTGAAGGGTGACATGCCAATAGACATATGTTGGGTGGTGCTGTAACAATATTCTCCCAAATGTAACCATATGACCCATGCTTTCTGTTGTCCTGCTACGTAGTTTCTGAGGTAACCTTCTGCCCATTTGTTGACTATCTCATTCTGACCATCCATCTGAGGGTGATAGCTAGTACTAGGAGTCAATGTCGTACCCACTAATTTGAACAACTCCTGCCAAAACATACTCATGAATGTGTTGTCCCTGTCACTGATGATGGTTTTGGGTAGGCCCTGTAGTCTAAACACCTCTCTGAAAATAATTCTGCCACATGTGCTGCACTGAAGTCTGTGGCTATGGGAAAAAAGTGTGAAAACTTCATCAATCTATCTACCACCATGAAAATGCAATCTTTCCCCTGTGCTCTAGGAAACCCTGTGATGAAATCCATGGATATACTTTCCCAATTGTGCTCTAGAATAGGTAGGGGCTGCAACAGTTCTGCAGGGTGCGTGTGCTCATCCTTGTTTTCTTGGCATGTAGTGCATTCTTTGACATTCTTCATCACATATTCTTTTAGGCCTTTCCATGCAAACCTCTCTCTCACCTGCATGTACGTCTTACTGATGCCCTGATGCCCTGTTACTGGTGAGTTATGACATGCATGCAGGATCTTAGCTTTGAGAGCTGATCGATGAACTAAAAAGATCTGGCCTTTGTAATAGATGAGGCCATTTATGACCCTGAAGTTGTCATCCTGTATTGTCCCGTCCAACAGTTGACAAGAGAATGGATCCTTTGCATATTCCACTATCAAGTGTTCCTTCCAGTTGACTGACATACCGGACATGGCAAAAATGGATGGCCTTCTCGATAATGCATTGGCCACTACGTTGTTCCCTTTGACAAATTCAATGTCAAAGTCATAGGCTTGTATTTTGCTTACCCATTTTTGTTGTATTTCATTCAAATACTTCTGCTCCAATAGATATTTAAGAGTGTTATGGTCTGATTTGACCACAAACCTTGCACCTACCAAATATTGCCTGAATTTGGCTAGTGCATGCATGATAGCCAACATTTCTTTGTCGTAAATGTTGTAAAGTAGTTCGGGACCCCTGAGTTTCCTGCTTTCATAGGCAAGGGGGTCCTTGTTCTACATCAAAACGGCCCCTATACCTTCCCTCGAGGCATCACACTCCAAAGTGAAGGGTATGCCGAAATCAGGAAGAGCTAGAACTGGGCAGGTGATCATGACCTCTTTCATTTTCTCCATCATGACTTGGGCCTCATCATTCCATTTGAAGGACCCCTTTTTGGTCAGGTCAGTCAAGGGTGCACACAATTGAGAAAACCCTTTGACAAATTTCCTGTAGTATGTGCATAGGCCCAAGAATCCTCTCAATTCTTTGAGTGTTTTCGAGGTAGGCCATTCCCTAATGGATGTTATTTTCTCCTGGTGTACCTATACCCCTTTTTCCCCTATGATGTGTCCCAAGTAAAGCACTTATGTCATTCCAAACTCACACTTGGATTCCTTGGCATATAGTGATTGTTCTTCCATGATTGACAAGATTTGGTCCACATGTCGAAGGTGTTCCTCACAGGTCTTGTTGTAAATGAGCAAGTCATCAAAGGATACCAACAAGTGTTTCCTTAGCTGTTTGTTGAACACATGGTTCATGCAAGACTGAAATGTGGCAGGGGCATTGGTTAACCCAAAGGGCATCACCAAAAACTCATAATGGCCATAGTGACACCTAAAGGTTGTTTTTGAGATGTCCTCCTCCCTCTTTTTGATTTGATCGTAGCTCGAGCGAAGATCAATTTTTGTGAAATATATAGCTCCATGCAGCTCATCCAACAACTCATCAATCCTGGGTATGGGGTACTTGTTTTTTATCATCCTTTTATTCAAAGCCCAGAAGTCAATGCACATTCTCATCCCTCCATCCTTCTTCTTCACCAAGACTGCTGACGAAGCAAATGGGCTTGAACTCGGTCTGATGTGTCCCATGTCTAGAAGCTCCTTGATGGCCTTCTCTATCTCCTCTTTATACTTCTTGAGATGCCTATAGGGTGTGTTGATAATAGGCTTAGCCCCTTCTTCTAGCTCAATGATGTGCTCAAACCCCCTGTCTGGTGGCACACCTAGAGGAATCGGCCCAAACACTTTCTGGTGCTTGTCAAGGATTATTTTGATCTCTGGTGTGTAATGCACCTTTCCTTTCTCATCCACTTGTGTTGAGACCTTACATTCTACTGTTCATACAATTTCTTCCCTTCTTAAGATGGCTTCCATCCTGTTGGCCGTGACCACTCTGGCAGAGTTACCTATCATGCCTCTGAGCACAACCTTTCGTCCTCCTTCCTCCATAAAGGACACTTACATGGTCTTGTAATTTGCGGTGATGGGTCCTAAAGTGCTGAGACACTACTCCCCTAGGATGATGTTGGTATCAGAAAGATCTATCACATACACATCATGAACTAACTCATGCCTTCCCAAGGTGAGTTTCATACCTGGTATGTATCTGTTACATGGCATAGTACTACCACCTGCCACCTCCACCTTGAATCCTTCAAACTCTACTGTAGGTATGTGCCTCCTCTTCAGTAATGCTGCATCAATGAAATTGTTGGAAGATCCTCCATAAATCAAAACTAAAACTCTCTGTCCTTGCAAGACCACTCTCATATTGAAGGTGTTGAACTTGGGTACCCTGCTAACAGATGCCAATGTAGCCTTCTCTCCAGCCACATAGTCTAGCTCTGGAACCTCCTCTTTTGTTGCCTCTAATGTTTTTACCTCCATGTTTTGTATCTGACCATACTCATCCTCTTCTTCATCATCTGAAGTGACCTCAATGCAATGTACCTATCCTTGTCCAATGCACTTGTGTGATGGATTCCATGGCTCCTTGCATGTGAAGTAGAGTTGCTTCCTTCTCAGTTCCCTCCTAGTGTTGTCATCTATTCTGCCACGACCCCTGTCATAACCCTTAGGGTCAGATCCTCCCTGGTTTATTGGAGGCCTTTGACCTCTCCCAACATTGTTAAGAGGTGGTCTGGGTATGAATTTTGGTTTAGCAGCTGGACCCAGATCCCTTGTCTTCCAAATGTCTTCCTGTAGGCTGGTAGGCTTGAAGGCCTTAACCCAACCCTTCAAGGGTTCCATCAATCCTTTTGTAAAGAGAATCATGAGCCTGGTTGGGGACATATCTTGCACCATCACTTCCAACCTCTGGAACTCATCAATGTATGCCTTAGCTATACCTGTTTTCTTGAGTTGGGTGAGCTCCTGGAAATGTAACTCAGGATCTCCTAGATCAAATCTATCAATCAGCCTCTGAGTGAATTCTGTATAGGATACAATTTGGTTGTGGCTAAATGTGGTGAGCCCATGGTACCACCAGTCGTGGGCCTTGCCATCCAAGTACATGGTGGAAAACTTGATGCCCTCCATCTCTCTCATGGGGTTAAGATGCAGGTAAGTATCCATCTTCTGCACCCATGCTTGTGCTGTCATCTTAGTCGTACCATCAAATTATGGAATCTCTATCTTCCCTGCCCTTCACTCAAACTCAAAGTTGCCCCTATGGTTTGTCCTAGGCTAGTTTCTGAACCTGAGTTGACAATACTGGTCTAGGGACATCTGTCTTCAAACTTTCATATTCAGGTTGTAGTATTCCCTGGTACTCCTGGCTAATTGTTCCACAAAATCTTCAACCTGATCCTGTTGCCCTTGCTCATCAGTAAATGTGGGCATGTATGATCTAGGATTAGTTCTGCTATCTGAGTGTCGACCTAGTTGTTCATATGTGAACACTGGCATGTATGGCCTATGATTGGCCCTGCTACCCATCTGTCCATGGAATATGCCACCTCCTAGACTTCCTTCAGATCTCGATGCCTTCTCCGGGTTATATCTATCTTCCTCATGGGTTCCACAGGAACCCCTAGCCTCCTTAATCCCATATGTATCAGGATCCTTGCCTCGATGGGTCACTTGCATCAGAAGGTCAGTTATCCGAGTTTGGTTCTCGTTCATTTTCTGTAGATTCTCATCAACTTTCTTCAAGGTTTCAGAGATTTTGTCCTGTCCCCTTCTGTTGGTTGATTGATACTCGTCCAACTGTCGGACCAATGTGCTTTCTGTGCGGTTCATGTTTTGTTGGAACTTTCCAAATTCAGCTACTAATAGAGCCAAGCCCTGAGGCTCATGGTCATCCCCTGACCGTTCCATTTTTGCCTTTGTTTCACTCTTGTTTTTCTTCCTCCGACCCATAACAGTTCCAATGTACCTTTGCATATGTTGATCTCTCCATAGGCTTGGAGGATCGATGCTCTGCTACCACTGTAATGATCCCAAGACAAATTCTTTCTTGAAATCACTAACTACTACTAATTTATACAAGATTCATCAACACATGGAGATCACAATATATTCAAGATGTAGAAGCACAGGCAAAGATATCACCTTTTTATTATGAGCAATGTAAGATCAATACAATAGATGGCCGATCTGGCATAAACCTCAGATGGTCGTACAAGCAATAGATATGAGCTGCTACAAAATGCTACCGACAATACAAAATAAGACTCCAAAGGCTAGATATACAATGAAGACTGAATCAAGCAGATCTGAGGCATACTAATGCTCAACCTCCAAGCTGGAAAGTACCACGTCCTGCTAGAATGCTGAAGCCCTCAATAATTCTACCCTGCTACCAAAATTGTCCAATCATCCCGAGAAATATGCCAAATTAAAGATCGGGTGACTGTAAGGACAACCTAGATGTCCAAATTCCCAAATCCACTCTCAAACCACGTAGATCTGAATTCCTCCCTGAATGGTGCACCCCACTGGATGACTGAAACCCTAGCTAGTTCAGCCCTGATGAAGGAGGCCTCCAAATTCTTTGAAACTCTCCAAGAATATAGATCGAGCTATGAGAATCCCATGGGAGAAGTTTCGGACTCAGATCTCAAGCAGATCTCCCTAGATCTGAGTTTTACTGAATCATAGGATGTCCCTTATGGCTCCAAGACGTCCCAATCTATAGACAAATGTAGAATGATGATAACCCTCTAGAAAATCCCTTAAACTGATGGTCCTACCCCTACAAACAAAACCCAATTTTCGGAATGGCCCCAGGCCCTTAGGATAAGCTGGATTGAACCTCCCTCTAGATGATGGTGCACCCTGGCTAGAAACACAAGAACAATACGACCTGCTACCTTCTGAAGCACTAGAAGGAGATGGGCTGAAACTAGAATGGTGTGGAGGAGTCTTTCATCCCCGAGACCAATCTGCGGAACAAGGTGAGTGGATATTTCAGCACTGAGTTGCTCACAAGGGTTTGTACAGCAAAGCCCCAAACTGAATGCTCAATAGCAATAGCAAATGCTAATCCAAAACAAGAATGAGTAATAGGTGCACCCTAGCCTCTTACTTATACTTTTCCTTCTAATTATTTGTTGAGTTAGGTTAACTCCCAAGGTTAATCTTCTATTCTTTTGTTGAGTTATCTTTTACTCCTTTATCCTTTTCGTTTCTTAAGTCAACTTAAATATATAACTTTTAACTTCTTGACTTTCCCCCCCCCTCAGTGTGAGACTATGACCTTGTGGGGGTGTCCAGGCCATTGAGTCTCCTCATCACCTCTCTAAGAGGTGGGGGACATTACAGTCTCCCCTGCTTGAAATATCTTGTCCTCAAGCAATTCCAAACCTACTTCTCTAACCACGTGCTCCGGCTCCCAAGTGGCATCTGCAATGGGTAAATCCTTCCACCTGATCAGATACTCCTTGATGCTTCAGTTTCAGAGCCTCTTCTCTCTGACTTCTAACACCTCCTCTGGAATCAAAACAAGTTGTCCCTCCTCATCCATGGGAGGTAATTCCTCAATAGGATTGACGTGTTGACCGAGGTATTTCTTAAGGCACGATACATGGAAGACGTTGTGAATTTTTCTATCCAATGGAAGCTCCAGCTCATAAGCTACTGCCCCTATCCTCTTCCTGATTCTATAAGGTCCAAAGAAATGTCGCTGTAGTTTCTCCCCTCCTCTTCTTTTAATGGAGGCCTGCCTATATGGTTGCAACCTCAAATATACTAAATCTCCAACCTCAAAGGTATGATCAACTCTGTGCTTGTCTTCTTGGAACTTTTGCTGGTTTTGTGCCCTCTGTAAATGATCCTTCAATTCCCTGAGAATGTCTTGGCTCTACTGTATCCAATCCCTTACAATCAGAGCCCTCCTATCACCAAATGCAATCTCCACAAATGATAAAGGATCATAGCTATATAAAGCTATGAAGGGTGACATGCCAATGGACATATGTTGGGTGGTGTTGTAACAATATTCTCCCAAATGTAACCATCTGACCCATGCTTGCTGTTGTCCTGCTACGTAGTTTCTGAGGTAACCTTCCACCCATTTGTTGACTATCTTAGTCTAACCATCCGTCTGAGGGTGATAGCTAGTACTAGGAGTCAATGTCGTACCCACTAATTTGAACAACTCCTGCCAAAACGTACTCATGAATCTGTTGTCCCTGTCACTGATGATGGTTTTGGGTAGGCCATGTAGTCTGAACACCTCTCTGAAAAATAATTCATCCACCCATGCTGCACTGAAGTCTGTGGCTATTTGAAAAAAGTGTGCAAGCATCATCAACCTATCTACCACCATGAAAATGCAATCTTTCCCCTGTGCTCTGGTCAACCCTGTGATGAAATCCATGGATATACTTTCCCACTTGTGCTCTGGAATAGGTAGGGGCTACAACAGTCCTGCAAGGTGCGTGTGCTCATCCTTGTTTTATTGGCATGTAGTGCATTCTTTGACATTCTTCATCACATCTTCCTTGAGGCCTTTCCATGCAAACCTCTCTCTCACCTACCAATACATATTACTAATGCCCTGATGCCCTGCTACTGGTGAGCTATGACATGCATGCAAGATCTTAGCTTTGAGAGTTGATCCAGTAACTAAAATGATCCGGCCTTTGTAATAGATGAGGTCATTTATGACCCTGAAGTTGTCATCCTGTATTTTCCCATCCAACAGTTGAAAAGAGAACGGATCCTTTGCATATTCCACTATCAAGTGTTCCTTCTAGTCGACTAACATACCGGACATGGCAAAAATGGATGGCCTTATGGATAATGCATCGGCCACTGCGTTGTTCTTCCCTTTGACGAATTCAATGTCAAAGTCATAGGCTTGTATTTTTCTTACCCATTTTTTCTATCTTTCATTCAAATCCTTCTGCTCCAATAGATATTTAAGACTGTTATGGTCTGATTTGACCACAAACCTTGCACCTACCAAATATTGCCTAAATTTGGCTAGTGCATGCATGATAGCCAACATTTCTTTGTTGTAAATGTTGTAAAGTAGTTCAGGACCCCTGAGTTTCCTACTTTCATAGGAAAGGGGGTGCCTATTCTACATCAACACAACCCCTATACCTTCCCCCAAGGCATCACACTCCAAAGTGAAGGGTATGCCAAAATCAGGAAGAACTAGAAATGGGAAGGTGCTCACGACCTCTTTCATTTTCTCCATCATGACTTGGGCGTCATCATTCCATTTGAAGGACCTATTTTTGGTCAGGTTAGTCAAGGGTGCGCATAGTTGAGAAAACCCTTTGACAACTTTCCTGTAGTATGTGCATAAGCCCAAGAATCCTCTCAGTTCTGTGAGTGTTTTCGGAGTAGGCCATTCCCTAATGGCTGTTATTTTCTCCTGGTGTACCTGTACCCCTTTTTCCCCTATGATGTGTCCCAAGTAAATCACTTATGTCATTCCAAACTCACACTTGGATTCCTTGGCGTATAGTGATTGTTCTTCCATGATTGACAGGATTTGGTCCACATGTCGAAGGTGTTCCTCCCAGGTCTTGCTAAATGAGAAAGTCATCAAAGGATACCAACAAGTGTTTCCTCAACTGTTTGTTGAACACATGGTTCATGCAAGACTGAAATGTGGCTGGGGCATTGGTTAACCCAAAGGGCATCACTAAAAACTCGTAATGGTCGTAGTGACACCAAAAGGTTGTTTTTGAGATGTCCTCCTCCCTCATTTTGATTTGATGGTAGCCCAAGCGAAGATAAATTTTTGTGAAATATATAGCTCGATGCAGCTCATCCAACAACTCATCAATCCTGGGTATGGGGTACCTATTTTTGATTGTATTTTTATTCAAAGACCTGAAGTCAATGCACATTCTCATCATTCCATCCTTCTTCTTCACCAAGACTACTAACGAAGCAAATGGGCTTGAACTCGGTCTGATGTGTCCCATGTCTAGAAGCTCCTTGATGGTCTTCTCTATCTCGTCTTTATACTTCTTGGGACGCTTATAGGGTGTGGTGATAACAGGCTTAGCCCCTGTTTCTATCTCAATGATGTGCTCAAACCCCCTGTCTGGTGGCACACTTGGAGAAATCGGCCCAAACATTTTCTGGTGCATGTCAAGGATTCTTTTGATCTCTGGTGTGTAATGCACCTTTCCCTTCTCACCCACCCATGTTGACTCTTTACATTCTATTGTGTATACAATTTATTCCCTTCTAAATATGGCTTCCATCCTGTTGGTTGTGACCACTCTGGCAGAGTTACCTATCAGGCCTCTGAGCACAACCTTTCGTCCTCCTTCCTCCATAAAGGACATTTCCATGGTCTTGTAATTTGTGGTGATGGGTCCTAAAGTGCTGAGCCACTGCACCCCTAGGATGATGTTGGTATCAGGAAGATCCATCACATACACATCCTGAACTAACTCATGCCTTCCCAAGGTGAGTTTCATACCTGGTATGTATCTTTTACAGGAAACAATACTACCACCTGCTACCTCCACTTTGAATCCTTCAAACTCTACTGTAGGTATGTGCCTCCTCTTTAGTAATGTTGCATAAATGAAATTCTAGGAATCTCCTCCATCAATCAGAACTGACACTCTCTATCCTTTCAAGACCCCTCTCATCTTGAAGGTGTTGAACTTGGGTACCCCGTTAATAGATGCCAATGTAGCCTTCTCTCCAGCTGCACAGTCTAGTTCTGGAACCTCCTCTTCTGTTGTCTCTAATGTTTCGGTCTCCATGTTTTGTATATGACCATACTCATCCTTTTCTTCGTCATCTGAAGTGACCTCAATGTAATGTACCTATCCTTGTCCCATGCACTTGTGTGAGGGATTCCATGGCTACTTGCATGTGAAGCAGAGTTGCTTCCTTCTCAGTTCCCTCCTGGTGTTGTCATCTATTCTTCCACGGCCCCTGTCATAACCCTTAAGGTCACGTCCTCCCTGGTTTCTTCTAGGACTTTCATCTTTTCCACCATTGTTAAGAGGTGGTCTGGGTATGAATTTTGGTTTAGCAGCTAGACCAAAATCCATTGTCTTCCAAATGGCTTCTTGTAGGCTGGTAGGCTTGAAGGCCTTAACCCAACCCTTCAAGGGTTCCATCAATCCTTCTGTAAAGAGCATCATGACCCTAGTTGGGGACATATCTGGCACCATCACTTCCAACCTATGAAACTCATCAATGTATGCCTCAGTTGTACCTGTTTGATTGAGTTGGGTGAGCTCCCAGAAATGTAACTCAGTATCTCCTAGATCAAATCTATCAATCAGCCTCTGAGTGAATTCTGTATAGAATACAATTTGGTTGTGGCCAAGTGTGGTGAGCCCATGGTACCACCAGTCGTGGGCCTTGCCATCCAAGTACATGGTGGAAAACTTGATGCCCTCCATCTCTCTCATGGGGTTAAACTGCAGGTAAGTATCCAGCCTCTGCACCCATGCTTGTGCTGTCATCTTAGCCGTACCATCAAAGTATGGAATCTCTATCTTCCCTGCCCTTTTCTCAAACTCAAAGCTGCCCCTATGGTTCGTCCTAGGTTGGTTTCTGAACCTGAGTTGACAATACTGGTCTAGGGACATCTGTCTTTGAACTTTCATATCCAGGCTGTAGTATTCCTTGGTACTCCTGGATAATTGTTCCACAAAAATCTTCAACCTGATCCTGTTACCCTTCCTCATCAATGAATGTGGGAATGTATGGTCTAGGGTTAGCTCCGCTATCTGAGTGTCGACCTAGTTGTTCATCTATGAACCCTGGCATGTATGGCCTATGATTGGCCCTGCTACCCATATGTCCATGGAATGTGCCACCTCCCAGACTTCCTTCAGATCCCGGTGCTTTCTCCGGGTTATATCTGGCTTCCTCATGGGTTCCACAAAACCCCCAACCTCCTTAATGCCATATGTATTAGGATCCTTGCCTCGATGAGTCACTTGCATCAGAAGGTCCATTATCCTAGTTTGGTTCTCATTCATTTTCTATAGATTCTCATCAACTTTCTTCAAGGTTTCAGAGATTTTGGCCTGTCCCCTTCCGTTGGTTTCCTAATACTCGTCCAGCTGTCGAACCAATGTGCTTTCTGTACGGTTCATGTTTTGTTGGAACTTACCAAATTCGGCTACTAATAGAGCCAAGCCTTGAGGCTCATGGTCATCCCTTGACCCTTCCATTTCTGCCTCTGTTTCACTATTGTTTTTCTTCCTCCAAACCATAACAGTTCCACTGTACCTCTGCATACACCGATATCTCCACAAGCTTGGATGATCGATGCTCTGATACCACTGTAATGATCCCAAGACAAATTCTTTCTTGAAATCACTAACTACTACTAATTTATACAAGATTCATCAACACATGGAGATCACAATATATTCAAGATGTAGAATCACAAGCAAAGATCTGACCTTTTTATTATGAGCAATGTAAGATCAATAGAATAGATGGCCGATCTGGCATAAACCTCAGATGGTCATACAAGGAATAGATATGATCTGCTACAAAATGCTCCCGACAATACAAAATAAGCCTCCAAAGGATGGATATGCAATGAATACTGAATCAAGCAGATCTGAGGCATACTAATGCTCAACCTCCAAGCTGGAAAGTGCCATGTCCTGCTAGAATGTTGAAGCCCTCAATAATTCTGCCCTACTACCAAAATTTTCCAATCATCCCAAGAAATATGCCAAATGATAGATCGGGCAACTGTAAGGACAACCCAGATGTCCAAATTCCCAAATCCACTCTCAAACCCCATAGATATGAATTCCTCCCTAAATGGTGTGCCCCACTGGATGACTGAAACCCTAACTAGTTCGTCCCTGATAAAGGAGGCCTCCAAATGCTTTGAAACTCTCCAAGAATATAGATCGGGCTATGAGAATCCCATGGGAGATGTTTCGAACTCATATCTCAAGCAGATCTCCCTAGATCTGAGTTTTACTGAATCACAGGATATCCCTTATGGCTCCAAGATGTCCCAATTTGTAGACAAATGTAGAATGATTATAACCCTCCAGAAAAGCCATCAAACTGATGGTCCTACCCCTACAAACAAAACCCAACTGTCAGAATGGCCCCAGGCCCTCAGGATAAGCTGGATCAAACCTCCCTCTAGATGATGGTGCACCCTTACTGGAAACACAAGAACAATATGGCCTGCTACCTTCTGAAGCACTAGATAGAGATGGGTTGAGACTGGAATGGTGTGGAGGAGTATTTCATCCATGAGACCAAGATGGGAAAAAAGGTGAGTGGATATTTCACCACTGAGTTGCTCACAAGGGTTTGTACAGCAAACCCCCAAACTAAATGCTCAAGAGCAATAGCAAATGCTAATCCAAAACCAAGAATGAGTAATAGGTGCACCCCAGACTCTTACTTATACTTTTCCTTCTAATTCTCTTTTGAGTTAGATTAACTCCCAGGGTTAATCTTTTATTCTTCTATTGAGTTATCTTTTACTCCTTTATCCTTTCCCTTTCTTAAGTCAACTTAAAAATATAATTTTTAACTTCTTGACTTTTCCCCCCCTCAGTGTGAGACTATGATCTAGTGGGGGTGCCCAGGCCACTGAGTCTCCTCATAACCTCTCTAAGAGGTGGGGGAAATTATAGTCTCCCCTGATTGAAATTGCTTGTCCTTAAGCAATTCCAAACCTACTTCTCTAACCACATGCTCTGGCTCCCAAGTGGAATCCTTAATGGGTAAATCCTTCCACCTGATCAGATACACCTTGATGCTTCGGTTTCAGAGCCTCTTCTCTCTGACTTCTATAACCTCCTCTGGAATCAAAACAAGTTGTCCCTCCTCATCCATGGGAGGTAATGCCTCAATAGGCATGACAGGTTGACTGAGGGATTTCTTAAGGCACGATACATGGAAGACATTATGAATTTTGCTATCTTGTGGAGGC
Source organism: Picea engelmannii (assembly GCA_009831015.1). Classification (NCBI taxonomy): domain Eukaryota; kingdom Viridiplantae; phylum Streptophyta; class Pinopsida; order Pinales; family Pinaceae; genus Picea; species Picea engelmannii. The sequence goes on along the minus strand of ML781475.1, from coordinate 707,932 downwards.
TCCAGCTCATAAACTACTGCCCCTATCCTCTTGCTGATTCTGTAAGGTCCAAAGAAACATGGCTGCAGTTTCTTCGCTCCACTTCTTTTAATGGAGGCTTGCCTATATGGTTGCAACCTCAAATAGACTAAATCGCCAACCTCAAAGGTACGATCAACTCTGTGCTTGTCTGCTTGGAACTTTTGTTTGTTTTCTGCTCTCTATAAATGATCCTTCAATTCCCTAAGAATGTCTTGGCTCTGATGTATCCAATCCTGTACCATCGGAGCGCTACTGTCACCAAATGCAATCTCCACAAATGATAAAGGATCATAAATATATAAATCTCTGAAGGTTGACATGCCAATGGACATATGTTGGGTGGTGTTGTAACAATATTCTCCCAAATGTAACCATCTGACCCATGCTTTCTGTTGTCCTGCTACGTAGTTTCTGAGGTAACCTTCCACCCATTTGTTGACTATCTCAGTATGACCATCCGTCTGAGGGTGATAGATAGTACTAGGAGTCAATACCGTACCCACTAATTTGAACGACTCCTTCCAAAACGTACTCATGAATCTGTTGTCCCTGTCACTGATGATGGTTTTGGGTAGGCCATGTAGTCTGAACACCTCTCTGAAAAATAATTCGGCCACTTGTGCTGCACTGAAGTCTGTGGATATGGGAAAAAAGTGTGCAAACTTCGTCAAACTGTCTACCACCACGAAAATGCAATCTTTCCCCTGTGCTCTGGGAAACCCTGTGATGAAATCCATGGATATACTTTCCCACTTGTGCTCTGGAATAGGTAGGGGCTGCAACAGTCTTGCAGGGTGCGTGTGCTCATCCTTGTTTTCTTGGCATGTAGTGCATTCTTTGACATGATTCATCACATCTTCCTTGAGGCCTTTTCGTGCAAACCTCTCTCTCACCTACCTGTACTTCTTACTGATGCCCTAATGCCCTACTACTATTGAGTTATGACATGCATGCAGGATCTCCGCTTTGAGAGCTGATCCAGGAACTAAAACGATCTGGCCTTTGTAATAGATGAGGTAATTTATGACCCTGAAGTTGTCATCCTGTATTTTCCCATCCAACAGTTGACAAGCGAACGGATCCTTTGCATATTCCACTATCAAGTGTTCCTTCCAGTCGACTGACATACCGGACATGGAAAAAATGGATGGCCTTCTGGATAATGCATCGGCCACTGCGTTGTTGTTAAGAGGTGGTCTGGGTATGAATTTTGGTTTAGCAGCTGGACCCAGATCCCTTGTCTTCCAAATGGCTTCCTGTAGGCTGGTAGGCTTGAAGGCCTTAACACAACCCTTCAAGGGTTCCATCAAACCTTCTATAAAGAGAATCATGAGCCTGGTTGGGGACATATATTGCACCATCACTGCCAACCTATGGAACTTATCAATGTATGCCTCAGTTGTACCTATTTGCTTGAGTTGGGTGAGCTCTCGGAAATGTAACTCAAGATCACCTAGATCAAATTTATCAATCAACCTCTGAGTGAATTCTGTATAGGATATAATTTGGTTGTGGTCGAGTGTGGTGAGCCCATGGTACCACCAGTCATGGGCCTTGCCATCCAAGTACATGGTGGAAAACTTGATGGCCTCCATCTCTCTCATGGGGTTAAGTTGCAGGTAAGTATCCAGCTTCTGCACCCATGCTTGTGTTGTCATCTTAGCCGTACCATAAAAGTATGGAATCTCTATCTTCCCTGCCCTTCGCTCAAGCTCAAAGCTACCCCTATGGTTCGTCCTAGGATGGTTTTTGAACCTGAGTTGACAATACTGGTCTAGGGACATCTGTCTTTGAACTTTCATATCCAGGTTGTAGTATTCCCTGGTACTCCTGGATAATTGTTCCACAAAATCTTCAACCCGATCTGGTTGCCCTTGCTCATCAGTGAATGTGGGCATGTATGGTCTAGGGTTAGCTCTGATATCTGAGTGTTGACCTAGTTGTTCATCTATGAACACTGGCATGTATGGCCTATGATTGGCCCTGCTACCCATCTGTCCATGGAATGTGCCACCTCCCAGACTTCCTTCAGATCCCGGGGATTTCTCCGGGTTATATCTGGATTCCTCATGGGTTCCACTAGAACCCCTAGCCTCCTTAATCCCATACGTATCAGGATACTTGCCTCGATGGGTCACATGCATCAGAAGGTTCGTTATCCTAGTTTGGTTCTCGTTCATTTTCTGTAGATTCTCATCAAATTTCGAGCATATCGAGCAAGGTGAGTCATATCGAGCATGTGTTACCCTCCTCAAGATCATTAAATTAAAAAGAGGTACTCGTCTATCTGGACGGGGGAAAAATTCAAAGAATGAAGCCAAGCAGTTTTTGAGAACACTACCAATAACTCTTACGGTCGCCCTTGAACACGACACTTTGTCTTTGCATGTATTTTGATCCGCTGAACCTCTGCATTGAGCCAATCCTTTGAGATTATTTTCCTCCTTTGGTTCACCTCATGAAAGTCACAACATCCACTACATCATCAAGTTTTGGTCCATGTCAAGTTTCTACTATTATGCCTCAGTGTTCAACGGAAGTATCTGCCTCAGGAGTCAGCCATCAAAAATATCCTATTTCAATACATGTGTCATTCCATGTTCATTTGATCCACCAATTACATATCTGTGTCAGTTTGATGTCATTGATGGGGTATACATCAAGGCCCTCCTTCAACGAGTCTCTTCTTGTCGACTTCAGCACATTATCCAAGAGATAGACTTAGAAACCAGTTAGTACCTTGGGACCTACATGCCTCAATGGCAGGCCTCCTCATGTCTGATAGTGGGTTTACATAATTGACCTCTAATCAGATGATTCCATGGATGTTCTACTTCAGCTCATTCATTCGCATTCATTGGAATTTACTAGAGTACCTTGGGAATCATTGACATCAATGGTGATTTCCTCACACTTGTTAATGGTTTACATCATTGACTGGTAATCAAGTGGTTTCTACCATGTTTGACATCAAGAAATATATTCACATGGTTATATTCATACTACATCAGGATCGGTAAGAAGACCCTGGGTTGAGTCATCACTCTTATATGTACTTTTCCCAGGTTGTGAAGGAGTTCTTTTGAACTATGACACATATATTGTTACATAGATCCAATTTCTATTAGTCGTGGCTATGTCTTTTCATCTCATAGATCCACTGTGTATTCTTCATGGCTACAATTATTTTAGGTCATGAGAGTATATATCCACATTGTATTTTTAGTGGCTATACCATTTTTTCAATATAATTATGGATCCACAGTGTATTTTATGGCGGCCATACCTGAAAAGTCTTTATCACTCAAGCATAGGCATGTTTGCCTTGGGTTTGAAACATATCATAATATTTGTTTGATGGTCAAGGCATGATCTTAGGGAAGATCCTCAACTGAAGGAGAAGAATCCTCAACTTATCCCAAATATCTCTCAAGTGGTTGGGCCTCTCCAAGGTTATATAAGGAGGCCTCCTCATGGTGAAAGAGGGGATAGAGATTGAGAATTACGTAAAACTTATGATCTCATCAGTGAGATGTCATGAAATAAATCAATGGATATTACTTGAGAAAATGGGTTGGACAAGGAGAACTGGAAGAAGCTATTGCACCTTCATTCAAAGGATTGTAAGTACTTTTACATGTTCTCATTAATAATCAATGATTGGCCTATTTCTTTCAAACTTATGCTTGTTCCATATGAGTTTGTCTGCCGTAGATGGATCTATATTTGAGCTAATATCAGTAGAGTAGGAAGTCCATTGTATCTTTGTTTGTTTTGCAGGACCTATAAGGGAGCTCAAGATCAAAGCTTAGCCTGGACTTTGCAAGGACAAATGTCGCTAATAAGGTACATATCTTTCCCCTTCTCTTTCATTTATTAGCTTGAATAGATCTAAAAGGAAGTCAATGACCATGTTAAGCACTTTTCTATCTTGGCCTTAGGAGTCTAGAGACCAAGAGGGAATCCACTTGTCTACAGGGGGATTCACCTACAACAAACATCAACATGAGTGAATTTGTTGGTGAAACTATTCTACATGGATAGTGCTTGTCATTCCATTTCTAGTGATATGTGTAATATCACATAACTCCTCATGGTTTGAGAGTTATGACCTTACAAAGTTGAAGGACCCCCATATGAATGCTTGAAGCCCCCAAGGTCAAATAAGTCAGAGTGCCTTAAAAGAAGAAATCATTATTTAAATGTTAAAGTAAAGTAACTAAGTCAAGAACATTTCTTAAATGATTAAGTGAGGTGAAAAAATATAGATGGAATATTTAAATGATAAAGTATTAAAGAAATTTCCATTTATGGAAAGTGGTTAACGCTAAAATAAGGAAAATGGGTTAAGTGACCTAGAGGATGAAAGTATAAATAAGATAGCAATGGTATCTTGCAAAATATCCTTTTTGTGGATCAATAGAGAGCTTCTTGTAAGAATATCTCTTGGAGTATTGATGGAGAGCTTCTTGTGCATATTTGGTGTGGATTTCTTGAGCATGATTGAAGATTTATTCTAAGAAAGAGTGTTGGCACAGGGGAAGACCAAAGGTTCAATGATACAACAACACACCAACAAAACCCTAACTACCGACCCTTTCGACAACACCTGCGAAGTAGATGAAGTCTCATCCGAGGTAGAGGCAAGGGTGGTTACAGGACTCCAGTGTTTGCAATCTTAGCTGGGACACATATATGTGATTGTACTACTTGATAAAGTACTTAGCACCATCAATTCCTCAATTTACAGTCAATAACCACTTCAATTATAAGACAGAACTTCACAGCATTAACACTGATCTAATGTATTTAAGCACTTATCATAAGTAAATAGGTCATATCTGGTAGATCAAGCACTGAGCATATTCATGTATATCTAATCTATCATTCTACCTATCATTAGTACTATGCATAAAAATATCTATCTAATCATCTCAAGAACTTAGAAAAAGAAGACATAAAAACATTAAGACACGCATGAAGCAAGACAACACAGTGTTTACGTGGTTCACCCCTCTCCTGGGGATACGTCCACCAACTCTTCTTATTTATTGTCTTCATTGAATCGGTTACAAGCACATAGCCTCAAAACTGTTACTTTTCATGGGACAGAAGATCTATGCAACTCACTAGATCCTTCTTCCTTGCGTTACAACACTAAGCCTCATGTTGTATCACACAAGGACTTGTACTCAGCTCTGCAAGTCTTACACACAATGCACAAAGCCTTAATACCACAGATCCAAATCTTGGCACTTATCCTACATCACATAGATATTTCATCCCCCTCCTCTATATGGCCTAGACATCTATATATACATACAAAATAGGCCTAAACATGGGTAAACCCATGGGCCGATATCCCATTCCTGTTACATATTCCCAAAAACCCAAAAAGGGGCCGAGATCCCATGATATCCGTTCCTTATTGTGGTCCTCCTTTGAAAGGATGTCAAAGTTCCAAATTAGGTCAACATGACCAAGAAATTCCCAAAACTTGGTCAAGGGCCAATAGGCCCCCAACACTCACTTGTGACTCATCCCAAGTCACTATGGTATGACCAATTCTGCCTCAAATGCTTCGAGCTTGGCTCAAGCTGCTAATTTGTTGGGGCCTCTTGTTCGGTGAAATCCTATATCACTGTGACATTCATTGTCCCTTCTAGGCACTATTCTTCTATGATGATGATCTGTTCAAGATCTGCTCCTTGCCTCTTGATCTCTGTAAAAAATATGCATGCCTTATCTTGCATAGGTTGAAGTCATTGAGTGACTTCCATCGCTTTGCTTTGAAGCATATGGATCTGCTGCTGAGCTATACGTTGTTAGTGAGACCTCTTCATTCTGTCTACAACTGATAGGGCCTTCAGCTATGTCTGTAGTGTATCTGCATGCTTCTTCTCTTGTTGGAGTTGTGACTCCAACGCCTGTAACTCTAGGTTCTCAGTGAGGTTTTCATAGGTCTAAGCACTGCGGTTACTCAGTTTCTTTCACTCCAAGGAAAGATCTTTTAATCTGTCGATTTTGCTGTGGGCAGTTGCTTCCCTGAGGTCTCTTACATTTTGAGGGGTCTTAGGAACAATGTAGAGCTCCAAGTCTACTATGTGTTGTTGGATCTGCTAGATTACTTATTCAAGTTGTGCCACCTGCTATGGAACTCTCTCTACAGTCTTTACTTCAATGACTGTAAAAGAGAGAAGTGCTCTGTGAACCAGTTCCTTTACTTTGAGTTTCTTTGTGAGCAACTATTCCTTTTCTTTATGTAGCTGGGCTTTTTCTTCATCGAACTTCTCTTGCAAATCAAGTTTCTCCCGTTATGCAACACTGCGTCGATACTCAAGGTCTTTCTGTACTTGCACTAAATCCTAGGTGGCTTGTTCTATATCTTCCTCAACTCTTCGAAGGCGAGCTTCAACTATATCAGTGATGCGATGTAGTTGGGTTGACTCATCACCTAGTCCCGGTGTTTTGACGGAGGCGCAGTGGAAACTGTGTGGCTGGAATGTAGTGCCTTCTGCACTCCTTGAAGTTCAACCTTGATCATATTGAACACCTCCTCCTTCTTAGCTTCTTGACTCTCTGCTATCTCCAATGAAGCATCACTCATTGCTACAACGATGAATTCGAAGCTGTCTGAAGTGAGGGTGGTCTCAAATTTGGTTCTGGTTTCTTTTAATTTCTTCCATGAGGAAGGTGTTATAACTCCAAGAAACTCCTTAGGGTTGTAGGCTAAGGATGCTTGGTAACTTAGAAATAATGGTTTTTATGTGTTTGGGACAATGGGGTCTTTAATGATCAATGAAATAAACAACTCATCACACATATAAAGAAACAGTGCTTTCAGGAAACAATAATCATATCAAGTAATTTGAAAGGGGGGATGAAGAACACTATTCTTGATTGCCAAATACAACTGAATGTAGGGCTTAATGCAAGACAGAGAGGAATCCTTTAATTTCAAGTCTATGAGCTCAATAAAGAGATAACAGTCTTCATGAACTAAAATAAACTGAAACAAAGTATAGAAAAGGAAAGATGGACAAATCTGATATTGAAAACGAAAGGAAACTGAACTTTATTTCTGCAAAAAGAGTCTATACAGTGGCATAAAATATCTCCCAGTTTGAACCCTTGTCTCTTAGAAAAAATAGGCATTTATAGCCTCTTACAATCAGTTTTACAGATCCTAAAAACATGGATCTATGTTTAAAAATAACAATTCAAATCTAACTAAACAACTTGATAATAAAGGTTTAATAACTAAACTATCATTCGACTTGTCTTCAGTCTCAAAAATTCACCATCTGTTTCCTTCAGCTTCTGGAATCCGAGGTGTCATGAAACATGCTTAGGCACCTGTCTTGGTAGCTAGATTTCTTCAGGGTTCATAGTTGATACTTGAGGAAACTTGTTTGACATGTGGTTTCCAAAATTCCCTCGAATCTTTGATGCAGAGTCCTTTGCAGGTGAGTTGTTATCCCCTTAATACCCTGGAACTCATTTATAACCTGTGAAAAATGACCTGCCCCGTCCTTAGCTTTCAAAAATGCTTTTCCATATTTCACCAGCTAACTCGCTTTATATTTTTTTATTTAGCTAGTGAAAGCACTGCCTTTCACCAGCTAACTGGTCGCAAAATACGTTGTGCACTGGTGAAAGCCCTGTCTGTGCCCAAAATGAACTTTCTCCTTCAAAAATGCGACTTCAACAAAAACTCAATGTGTCTCTGATTTATCCCCTTGCATGTTAACAACAACCTGAACAAGCACTTTCAAATCTGGGTGGGACTTTTGCTTTTGCTTTTGCTTCAATCTTTTGATCTTCCTTTTAAGGTGCTTTGCAAGCCACCATAGACTATTGTAATATTTGGTGATATTCTGTTTTCTTTTCTTCTCCTTAACAATTTCCCGAGCCAGTCTTTCAAATGAAGCGTTGGTTTTTGCAAAGTTATAACACAGCTTCTTGTATCTTTCTTTGATTACCCGTTCCAAGACCTCTTGCTGAGCGATTACCTCTTTTAGATGCTTGATTTTCTGTGTTTTCTTCGACTTAGTTCTCTTTGATGTTTCTCCTTCCTCTGTGTGAGTAAAGGTCTCATAATTTTGTGCAAACTTAGTTGAGTGTTCAGGACTTTTGATGACAACGCTCTCATCTTCTTGCTCTGGTTCTGAGTCTGTGTAGGGCAGGTTTAATATGTTTGTTCTCTTCTCTGTAGGCTGCTCTGTAGTGGTTTCAAAGTTCAATATTTTCTTTGACCTGTGAGATTTCACACAAGAGATTCTATCTTCTGGAGGTCCTGGCAGGGTCCTCCTCTTCCTCAAACTTCTTTGTGGAGTCAACTATTTCTTTCCACCTTTCCCCTATTCATTTCCGACCTGAGTCTAAGTTTCAAAGCCCTCCCAAAATAGGAAATGCTTCCAGATCCTTCCCTTCTGTCTTAGATCCTCCATGATGATCAATTTGATAAGGCCAAAGTGGCACAGAGTGTTCTTCATTCTTAGGGGTTGAGCCCTGATCTTTTTACAAACCTTAGTTAAGCTCTTGTGTAAGAAAAAAGGTAAATTGAGGAGCGTTTTACCTGTGAAATGGTCTAGGAGCTTGAAATGATACATCATGAGTTTTTCATACCTGCCCTCTGAGGTTATGTAGAGTTGGATGCCCTTAAACAGATCCTGCCACTCATCTTCTAAATGGGAAACTGGCATGCTCTTTTTCCATGCATTGTGCCTGAACTCTTCCTTCAAATAAGCTCTGAAATTTAAGTTTTTGGTGGCAGTAGTTTTGAACCAACTCTGGCCCGATCTTGGTAGGCTCGTCGCTGCAACAATGGCAGCTTCATCTACAATGATCTCCAAGGACCCAACATGAGCCTTATCCCCATCGAACATTTTAGAAAAAACCTCTGTTGTTGACTGGTGACAACCATCTTGCAGCCTCTCAACAAATTCAATGCAACCTGCGTTTGAGAAGTGTTTCTGGACTTCTGGATGCGTCTGCAGGAAAGATAGGCTGTCCAACTCTTTTCTCAGTAAATAACCACTGCGTCTCCTCGCCATTTGCAACTTGAAACTCCAAACGATTCTACACACCAACCCTTGCAAACTATTGTTAGGACCGAGGTTTCACGCTGGTGAAAGCACTCGGCTCTGTATTTCAACAATAGAAACTTAGCATGCATTTAAGAGTTATGCGTGTTGGAGAAGCGATGAACCGATTTGATGTTGTTAGCTAGGTAGTACATCTTCTATACCTGTGCTAATGGATTCAAATTTTCCATTCCCGACGCCATGATTTTGGAGCATGAGTTACTGAACCAGATCTGATTTATAATCCGATTTGGACATGCAACTCGAGTTTTCGTGATTATCTACTTTCACCAGCGTTTCCTTATTGATTGCATGACGTGGGTCGATCATATCATCATTTTCTTTTTGAAACGTGGATAAACGCACATGATTCCCTCTTTCTCCAGCTAACGACCCATGGGAAACAATCCTTAACTGTTGAAACTCACCGCTTTCACCAGCTCACCACCCCATGAGAAATGATCCTTAGCTGTTGGAACTCACCACTTTCACCAGCGCACACCCGCGGGAAACGCTCTTTGGATGTTTGAAAATCCCCGCTTTCACCAGCTAACAACCTGTGAGAAATTCTCCTTAGCTGGTGAAAGTTGCCACTTTCACCAGCTAACCATCATCTTTTAAGCACGCGTTAGCTGTTGAAAACATTTTATGAAATTTTTGAAGAGAAGACTTTATGGGTCATCTTATTTCTAAGACAAAAATCAAAACCTAAGTCTTGCAGCTAGAAAAACTCAAAATCAATTTGAGAAAACTACTAATAGCCATGCTATCCGCCACAAAATGAGACCATAGGGACGGGTTCATTTTGGGAGCTAACATTTGGCTCCAACTGGGATGGGCATCTCCCTGTGAGGTGACCAAGAACCTAGCTAGACTCAATAGCCTTATTACAACTTAAAACAGAAATTTAAAAAATAGTTTTGCTAGTACCATTGGGAATGGAGCTATTGAAATGACAGAAATAAAGAAAACAAAACTGAAAAAGAAATATGTACAAGTAGAATCGGGCTTCAAAGAAAGCCTTATGAGAAATAGATCTTCAGGAAGCACCCGTTGAAAGGGACACTTGCTACTACCTCACCTGAATGAGTTTGGAGAACAAAGGGTATTGTTCTGCTACACCATTGTTATGACAAAAGGACCTGTCCAGAGAGCCTCAAATTTTTTGTGTTTCCCCTTCTCTTGCCTTGCTGCATCCCACTTTAAGACTAAATCCCCTGTTTTGAAGACATTTGATTTGACTTTCTTGTCGAAAGTTTCTTTGATTCTTTCTTGATGCAATTCTATTTTTTCCAAGAGCTTCTCTCTATCTTGCTATAGTTCTACCAAATTATGAAATATCCTGGTCAAATCACTTGGCTCAGAATCAATTTCTTGTAAGAACTTTGCAACTGGCAATGCAAGTTGAACAGGAAATATGGCTTCAGTACCATATACCAACTTGAAAGGAGATGTACCAATTGATTTCTTACATGTAACCCTGTCAGCCCACAAAGTAAACTTCAGTTTGGAATCCCAACCTCTGGCATTTTGTTCAAGTAGCTTCTTTATAATTCTGACTAAACTCTTGTTGGATGACTTAGCTAAGCCATTCCCTTGCAGATAGTAAACTGTGGAATGTACCAGCTGAATTCCCATCTCTTCACACAATTTCACCAAGTGTTTATCTTTGAATGCAGTAGCGTTATCAATGACTATTCTCTTAGGGCAGCCAAATCTGGAAAATATGTTTTCTTGCAGAAAGTTTATGATGACAGTATGATTGGCGTTCCGGGTGGGAATAGCCTCAATCCACTTTGTAAAGTAATTGGTGGCAACTAGGATCCACCGGTGCTGACCACTAGAAGGCGGGTGAATTTCACCTATGAAGTCCAGGCCCCACTACTGGAAATGCCCTGTGACCACTATAGGTTCGAGGGGAAGAGACTTCAATTGTTTTTTACCTTCGAATCTTTGACACTTGTCACATGTTCTCACAAACTCATACACATCTGAAAATAAGGATGGCCAGTAGTAACCAGATCTTAAGATTTTGTGTGCAGTGGTTTTCCAATAGTGATGTCCCCCACATTCACTACTATGAAATTCAATCATGACCTTAGCTGCTTCTTCTTGGTTTACGCACCTCAAAAATAAACCTATGGGATTTTTCCAAAACAACAAGCTGCCATTGATGTAGAAATTTATGCCTTTGAGCTTCAAAGCCCTTCTTTGAGTTTTTGTCAAATCTGATGGGACTGATAAAGTTTGTAGAAAATGAATAATATGGCTGTACCATTTGCAACCAGCTAAGTGAGCTGAGACCTGCATTTCCTCACCTTCTTTGTTCTCTAAAGACTGAACATTTTTTGCATTAATACTCATCAAATTTATTTCAAGCAGCCTACAATTTTCCTCTGTCAGAAGTTTGGCAAGGCCTTGACCCTTCACAAGTTTTGCTGGTTTGATTTCAACATCGAATTCAATCAACCTTGCTATCCACTTACTCCTTTTTCCATCTATGTTAGGTTGGACAAGCACATCTTTAACTGAACTGGAGGGAACGAAATATATTACTTTTTCCTGAAGAATGTAAACTTTGAAAGCTTTCAATGACTTGACAAGTGCATATGCTTGTTTCTCCAACAATTCATACTTTACCTCTGCGTCTCTCAAGACCTTACTGAAGAAGGCAATCGACTGCTCCTAATCATCAACATTTTTCTGCAAGAGTACTGTTGTCATTGTATCACTTGAAGAAAATGAAAAGATGTAAAATACCTTGGAAAAATCGGGGCTGATCAAAACAAGGGCTATTGTGCTGGCTTCCTTGATTACATTAAATGAATGTCGGGTTGCTTCAGTCCATTTTACCTCAGAGTCCTTTCTCAACATAGCAGTGATATATTTTGTGAGTTCAGCAAAATTTACTATAAACCTTCTGACAAAGTTTATAGTCCCAAGGAAAGACTGAATGTCCTTCTTTGATCTAGGAAGAGATATATTTTTAATTGTTTCTACCCTCTTTGGGTCAATTTTTACCCCATCAGCTGAAACAATATGCCCAAGTAATTTCCCTTCCTTAAGTGCAAAATTTGATTTTTTGGGATTAAGAGAAATGCCATACCTTTGACATTTCAGAAATCTCCTTTTTAAGTGATGCAAATGAAGTTCATGGCTGCTTGAGAAAACGGTGATATCATCGAGTAAATCAAGACAAATTTATCCTTCTCTCCAACAAAAGCAATGTCCATTTCCCTTTGTAACGTCGCTCCTTCATTAGTCAATCCAAAGGGCATATTCTCGTACATAAACGTACCCCATGGAGTGGTAAAAGCAATCTTTTCTTTGTCATCCGGATGGACAACAATTTGGTTGTATCCGGAAAACCCATCAATAAAAGACATCACCTTTGATCCTGACACCTTCTGCAAACTATGCTCCATTTTAGGTAGAGGGCAGTTGTCCTTCCTAGAGCACTTATTCAAATTTCTGAAGTCGACGCAGAGTCTAATCTCCCCATTCTTCTTCCTGACCGGTACGAGACTGGAAATCCATTCTGAATACCTGAGGGGAATGATGATGCGGGCATCCAACAGTTTTTTAATTTCCATTTCCATTGTAGGCAACAACAAAGGGTTGAAGGATCTAAGCTTCTACCTGAAAGGTTTGGTGTCTTTATTCAAGGGAATCTTATGCTGAATTACCTCAATGTCAAAAGTCTTCAAGTCATCATACTGCCAAGCGAAGATGTCCGCAAACTCCTTTAGCAATTATCCATAATCAGACCTTTATTTTTCAGTCAAATGTGAGGCTAAGTTGACATGTTTAGGATCTTGCTCACTAGCCACATTATACTGCAAAACTTCTGAATCTTTTTCCCCACTTTGCAATTTGACAGCCATATCATTGTTATCGAACAACCTTTCCAACGAGACCAAACCTTTAGGAATTTTTTTGGTAGACAGCTGAACTATTTCATGTGCTTCAATTTTTCTTTTGAACTTTGGCTCCTCAATTTCATTGTCATGTTCGTTCTCCTGATCAATATGCAGATCTGCAAACTCATCTATCACTGTAAGGAATCTAGTGAGTTCAGCATCGTCTTCAAAAACCTTCCAAAATTTTACATTATCAGGGAGAGAGGGCCTATATTTAACTTAAATTTCGTAAGTTAATTTATGAGGCAGAGGGGGTATGAATGCACAAGCAGACACAGCTAATGAATCAGCCAATTCATTCATCGGTCTAGGTACATATGAAATTTTAAAATCTGCAAAATCGTGAATTTCCTTCAACACTTCATCTCTGTATGCCTTCAGCCTGACATGCTTCGCTTGAAAGGAATTATTCACCTGCTGGATAATCAAATATGCATATCCAAACACCTACAATCTTTTAATGCTCCTCTCTTTGGCTACATTCAGCCCCAAAAGTAGTGCCTCATACTCAGTAATATTATTAGTCACTTTAAAATCTAGTTTAAAGGATAAATGAGAAGTTTTCTTATAAGGGGAAATCAATACCACTCCTGCTCCTGCTGATTCTTTAGTGCAAGCACTGTCAAAGAACATGGTCCAAAGATTGTCTTCTGTTGTTTCTGTGGGCTTCACTGTGGGCTTTTTGAGTAGCAATGTATCAGGTAATGAATCATCAATTTGCAAAATACAAGATCCCATGCTCGTGTCAATCGAATAGATAGGATGATTGGATGGATTTTTCTCATCGCTGATTACATATGCCAACTGAGATTCCCTGTATAGCCTTTTGTTCACCCCTCCAAAAACATGGATAGTAGCATAGGAGAGATCCATTTGAATAGTGCAACCTAGTCTCTTCATCCACGATCTTGATAGTAGGCATCCAAATTTAGGGGGTATGTCAGCCACTACTATATCCATCACCATAGTCTTCATGAAGGCTTGGGTTAAGGTTACAACCAAATCCTTAATCATCCCAAGACATTTGACTTTATGAGCGTCAAAAGAGAAAAGGTCATGATAAGACTTGGTGATCTCTAGCCCAAGCTCATCCATGACTGCCTTTGGCATCAAATTATACGAAGCACCGGAGTCCAACAAACAGTTATGCAGGGTTTTCTCATGAATATTTAGAGAGATGTAAAAGGGAGGACAAATTTCATCTCTGTCTTCTATCATTTGGCCCAGAGTGATGGTTGGATTATCGTCATATATGTTGAGGATATCAGCAGAAAGGGATACAGATTGGGGATCTAGAGTTTTGAGGATATCCCTTTTGAACATTTCATTTTTCATCAACTCGACTAGAGGAATAGGAATTTTAAATTTTTGTATTTCAGCCTCAAAATTAAAAGAATATGGAACTTTATCAGAAGCTTTATCAAAAACCTTTACCTGATTTGAAGGGGCTTCCTGATTTCTTTGTTGTTCAACAAGAGGCTGACTTTATGGAGTTTGATGCTTGACAGGGGCAGCAGTCTTCTTGGGAGGAGCTGATGCTTTCACCTTTGAAGGATTTGCTTGTTGATTTTATGATATCTGATCTTTTTGCTTAACAAGGGTTGTGCTCTTTTCAGGAGAGGTCAGTGCATCTTGTTGAGTAGTATCAGATTTAGATCAGAGGTTATATATATTCTTATCTTCTGTTGTGAAAATTCCATCATCAATAATATTATCTTCTATTTGTTCAGTCATCAATGATTCCTCATAGTCTTGTTGTGTTAGATAAGATTTCCCTCTCTCTTCTCCAACATAATGAATTTCACCTTCTCCACATTCTTGATCTTCACCATAGTATTCGTCCATCACAACATTTTGAAGGGGGACCTTTATCCTCTGATCTTCAGTAGGATTCTTTTCTCTTTACAAGATCTGAGTTGGCTGATTATTTCTTCTGAAGTTGTTAGGATTTTGATTCGGATTTCTGCCTGCAGAATCATAAGTGCCTCTTCCCTTCACAGGTTGTTTATTTTCGATCTTGAGATTATATATCTCAGAGGTTAGAGACTCTAGCATCTTGGCCATTTTATCAAGTTTTGGATCAGCACTTGATGAAGATGAAGCCTCATTCTTTGGTCTTCTCCTATCAGAATCTCCTTTCCACTTCTGGGAGGCCAGAATATTTGATTCCACCTCAAGGGCAGCATCTTGCATGAGAGATAATGTTGGTGACCTCCTTTCTCTCAACAGTAAACAAAAATCTGAGTCAAAAGCATCAAAATATGTGATGTTAGCAGAAGCATCTGACGGTTCTATCTCAGCTGGTATTTTTCCATACATCTGGTTAAACCTCTTAGTGAAATAAGAGACTGAATCACTACTTTGTTTCCTCAAGTTTCTGAATTCTGTGATGTAGTAGACAAAATCTCTTCTGTCACCCCAATGTTTCAGAAATGTCTCATCCAATTGCTCGATTCCAGCAATTGAACCAGTAGGGAGTTCTTTGAACCATTTCCTAGCATGTCCATCTAGGCTTTGGACAAAGACTCATGTCTAAACATCTTCTTCTTCAATATTAAGGTTTTCAGCATAACTATAAAAAGCCTCAATATGTTCTTCAACAGACACATCGCCTTCGCCTGTGAATTTGGGCATATACTTCTGATAGTCTCTCGTTGGCATGGATGATACTGGGTTTGGCAATATGAGTGGTGCATACCTAGAAGCTAGGATTTGTTGCATCTTATTCAAAGGAGGTGGCGCAGCCATGACTATCAAAGGTGGGGAAAATGATGGTTTCTTTTTCAAATCTTGAACACTGGAGGAATGTGAAAGAGGTGAATCTTCTAATGGGAAAGAGGTCTGATAAGAGGCTCTATAAAAATTTGCAATTTGTCCAGCCAAATTTTCTTCACCTTTAGCAGATAGCTCTTGGAGGAGATGTTCAACAACAAGGAGGCTAGTATAAATGTTCAAATCATCTTCTTTTTGCTGATAATGAAAGGACTCAAGGGAAGAAGAACTGTGGCTTCTTTCTAAAGTCTTAGATGTTTTTTCAATCAAATTAAAGTCTATCAATTTATGATCACTAGGATTTTTCTGTTGATAAAAAAGAATTTGTTCTTCTACAGTAATTACAGCTGTTTTTTCATCAATGTTCTCTGAAAAGAACACTAATTTTTCTATAGTAGATTTTCCAGAACTGAAAAGAGGATTACCTTCTGTATTTGATCTTGAAGTTTGACCTTGAATTGTCTTTCCCTTTCTGAGAATTAATTCTGGATTGGACACTGGTGTGATCAGTGATTCTTGAGGATTCTCCCTAGTACTGATCCTCTTAGGAGCCAGGATGAACTTGTGGAGTCACCAGATAGATGGTTACAACCAACTGAAAATGTCTAATCTTTGTCTATCATCAAAGATCAGCTCTGTGTCATATCCCAAGAAAGCAGAGCTTGAATTTCGTCTCCCTGGCAATGGCACCAATTTGTTATCACTCCAAGAAACTCCTTAGGGTTGTAGGCTAAGGATGATTGGTAACTTAGAAATAATGGTTTTTATGTGTTTGGGACAATGGGGTCTTTAATGATCAATGAAATAAACAACTCATCACACATCTAAAGAAACAGTGCTTCCAGGAAACAATAATCAGATCAAGTAATTTGAAAGGGGGCATGAAGAACACTATTCTTGATTGCCAAATACAACTGAATGTAGGGATTAATGCAAGATAGAGAGGGGTCCTTTAATTTCAAGTCTATGAGCTCAATAAAGAGATAACAGTCTTCATGAACTAAAATAAACTGAAACAAAGTACAGAAAAGGAAAGATGGACAACTCTGATATTGAAAACGAAAGGAAACTGAACTTTATTTCTGCTAAAAGAGTCTATACAGTGGCATAAAATATCTCCTAGTTTGAACCCTTGTCTCTTAGAAAAAATAGGCATTTATAGCCTCTTACAATCAGTTTTATAGATCCTAAAAACATGGATCTGTGTTTAAAAATAGCAACTCAAATCTAACTAAACAACTTTATAATAAAGGTTTAATAACTAAACTATCAGTCGACTTGTCTTCAGTCTCAAAAATTCACCATATGTGTCCTTCAGCTTCTGGAATCTGTGGTGTCATGAAACATGCTTAGGCACATGTCTTGGTAGCTGGATTTATTCAGGGTTCATAGTCGATACTTGAGGAAACTTGTTTGACATGTGGTTCCCAAAATTCCCTCGAATCTCTGATGCAGAGTCCTTTGCAGGCGAGTTGTTATCCCCTTAATACCCTGGAACTTCTTTATAACCATTGAAAAATGACTTGCCCCGTCCTTAGCTTTTAAAAATGATTTTCCAGCTTTCACCAACTAACTCACTTTATATTTCGTTGTTTAGCTGGTGAAAGCGCTTCCTTTCACCAGCTAATTGGTCGCAAAATACGTTGTCCACTGGTGAAAGCCCTGCCTATGCCCAAAATGAACTTTCTCCTTCAAAAATGCGACTTCAAAAAAATCTCAATGTGTCTCTGATTTATCCCCTTGCATGTTAACAACAACCTGAGCAACCACTTTCAAATCTGGGTGGGAATTTTTCTTTTGTTTTTGCTTCAATCTTCTGATCTTCCTTTTAAGGCACTTTGCAAGCCACCATAGACTATTTTAATCTTAGGTGATATTCTGTTTTCTTTTCTTGTCCTTAACACTTTCCCGAGCTAGTCTTTCAAATGCAGTGTTGGTTTTTGCAAAGTTATCAGACAACTTCTTGTATCTTTCTTTGATTACCCATTCCAAGACCTCTTGCTGAGAGATTACCTCTTTTAGATGCTTGATTTTCTGTGTTTTCTTCGACTTGGTGCTCTTTGATGTTTCTCCTTCCTCTGTGTGAGGAAAGGTCTCATAATTTTGTGAAAACTCGGTTGAGTGTTCAGGACTTTTGATGACAGGGATCTCATCTTCTTGCTTTGGTTCTGATTCTGTGTAGGGCAGGTTTAATATGTTTGTTCTCTTCTTTGTAGGATGCTCTGTAGGCTGCTCTGTAGGCTTCTCTGTAGTGGTTTCAAAGTTCAATATTTTCTTTGACCTATGAGATTTCACACTAGATATTCTATCTTCTGGAGGTCCTGGCAGGGTCCTCCTCTTCCTCGAACTTCTTTGAGGAGTCAACTGTTTCTTTCCACCTTTCCCCTGTTCATTTCTAGGCTGAGTCTGAGTTTCAAAGCCCTCCCAAAATAGGAAATACTACCAGCTCCTTTCCTTTTGTCTTATCTCCTCCATGATGATCAATTTGATAAGGCCAAAGTGGCATAGAGTGTTCTTCATGCTTAGGGGTTGAGCCCTGATCTTTTTACAGACCTTAGTTAAGCTCTTGTGTAAGAAAAAAGGTAAATTGAGGAGCGTTTTACCTGTGAAATGGTCTAGGAGCTTGAAATGATACATCATAAGTTTGTCATACCTACCCTCTGAGGTTATGTAGAGTTGGATGCCCTTAAACAGATCCTACCACTCATCTTCTAAATGGGAAACTAGCATGCTCTTTTTCCATGCATTTTGCTTGAACTCTTCCTTCAAATAAGCTCTAAAGTTTAAGTTTTTGGTGGCAGTAGTTTTGAACCAACTCTGGCCTGATATTGGTAGGTTGGTCATTGCAACAATGGAAACTTCATCTACAATGATCTCCAAGGACCCAACGCGAGCCTTATCCCCATTGAATGTCTTAGGAAAAGCCTCTGTTATTGACTGGTGACAACCATTCTGTAGCCTCTCAACAAATTCAATGCAACCTGTGTTTGAGAAGTGTTTCTAGACTTCTGGATGCATCTGCAGGAAATATAGGTTGTCCAACTCTTTTCTGAGTAAAGAACCACTGTGTCTCCTTGCCATTTGCAACTTGAAACACCAAACGATTCTTCACACCAACCCCTGCAAACTATTGTTCGGGCCGAGGTTTTACGCTGGTGAAAGCACTCGGCTCTATATTTCAACAATAGAAACTTAGAATGCATTTGAGAGTTATGCGTGTTTGAGAAGCGATGAACCGATTTGATGTTGTCATCCAGGTAGTACAGCTTCTGTACCTGTGCTAATGGATTCAAATTTTCCATTTCCGATGCCATGATTGTGGAGCGTGAGTTACTGAACCAGATCCGATTTATAATCCGATTTGGATGTGCAACTCGAGTTTTCATGATTATCTACTTTCACCAGCGTGTCCCTCTTGATTGCATGACGTGGGTCGATCATATCATCATTTGATTTTTGAAACGTGGATAAATGCACGTGATTCCTGCTTTCTCCAGCTAACGGTGCGTGAGAAATGATCCTTAACTGTTGAAACTCACCGCTTTCACCAGTGCACCACCTCATGAGAAATGCTCCTTAGCTGTTGGAACTCACCACTTTCACCAGCACACACCTGCGGGAAATGCTCTTTGGATGTTTGAAAATCCTCGCTTTCAACAGCCAACAACCTGTGAGAAATGCTCCTTAGCTGGTGAAAGTTGCCACTTTCACCAGCTAACCATCATCTTTTAAGCAGGCGTTAGCTGTTGAAAACATTTTATGAAAAATTTGAAGAGAAGACTTGATGGGTCATCTTATTTCTAAGAAAAAAATCAAAACCTAATTCTTGTAGCTAGAAAAACTCAAAATCAATTTGAGAAAACTACCAATAGCCATGCTATCCACCACAAAATGTGACCATAGGGACGGGTTCATTTTGGGAGCTAACAGAAGGTTTCGGAGGGGAAAGATTCCTTTTCTTTGAAGGGTCCTCCTCGTCTCTAGGTGGTGTAACTTATCCTTTCTTATATTCCACTTCTACGCCATCTATCTCTCTACCATATCCTCCTTGCTCTGCTGAGATGGAAGTGGTATTCATGGATGCGTTGTCTAAATCATGGACCTATTTAGTCTTCTTTGTCTTTCTAGGTTCAGGGGTATCATGCGCTGCTTCAGGGCTGTCACTATCAGATATATCCATGGGGTCTACTAGGATGAGGAGGTCCATCAACCATTCCTTGGTGATTTCCTCCAAATCCTCCTCTGTGAAATTGTAGTATGATTGCAACTATTGTTTGTGCTCATCAACGCGCGTTGTGATATAGATGAAATGGTGGTCCGCACTGAATTTCATCAAGGGACTGAACCTATGGAGAGTGTTCGGGGTTGTACGAGGCTCAGACTGGATAATGGTCTTCAGTTGGTTGTAATAGGTGTGGGATATGACATTTGATTTCCATTGCTTGTTCATGTCACTAGATTACCACAATGTACTGAACTTCGCGGCTAGCGGTTCAAAGGGCTCAATGTCCAGTAAGGTGTCACCTTATGGCATCTCCCATGTAATAAAAGCGATCAAGATGAGAAACCAGCTGAAGAAAAACTCATATCTTTGGTCCTGTGCTTCCCTGCAGTCTATTTCTAGCTGGTTTACGAGGTACTTTGACCAATTCATTTGAATTCCTTCTACGCACTTCCCTGTGAGGTCGACTACGAACCCCGTGACTTGGGTGGGTCGATTCTTTCACACCAACTTCCCTATGATCAATTGGAAGGAGAGGCACACTGTGCCACTCTAGATATAAGTTACCTTGTAGCCTCACATGCCGTTCTCAATGTCTCCATAGGTTTCTTTAATATTCTATGCCAAGGCGTGATCTACGGTCTTTCTGGGGTAGAAATATTCTGGGTCAGGGCCTTGCATGCTCAACCCTGTGATCTGGTTGATCAATGTCAGATCCACTATGATGTAATGATTCAACCACAAATATCCACCATGGTAGTAGTACAACATTAGCTTGACGCATGCGTTCACTTCTTTGTGGCTACCGAAGTGAGGAATCTTCATGAAATTGAGTAGTGTGGACTGTGCAAGGTTCAAGGTTCAAGTTCTTTCCCTTGGTTCTCGTTAGATAATTGTGTGGGGAGAGCATGTTGTATATCTTCCTATCACCAAGAATGAAGTCGCTAAACTTCAACGCTGTGATCTTATCTTGGTTTGTGTGCACTGCACACATCCCCTTCAGGAGGTACGAAATGACCAAAGCGTACTCAAACTCTCTAACCACACTATCTCGATTGATTGCACCGCTCAGAGGTGGTAGATAGACAGGTAGAATGCTTCAAATCAACTTAGCATCTGCAAGATCATCCCTATGTTTAGTTCACTTCTCATCGGATGGCTGGGATGGACCGGCTCGAGCAGTGGATGGAGAGGCTGAGAGTCCTCTCGTCGATGATGCTTGTATACCTGTAGCCACTCCTATTTCCAGCATGAATCTCTCTTTCATCAATTCCATGAGAACTTCCATTACTAATTCTTCAACTGTGATGAGCGCATTGGACATACGCGCCCGAGATAAAAATTATCGGGGTTATGATGGTCTTAGAAACTACAGTATAATAACAACAAGGGCACAATGATCACTGCGGGCTTTGAATTCTCAGCTAGAAAAAGTGTTCTCCGTGCATGGCATGACAGGATAAGTAGGCAACTTCGAAATGGTTCACTTGCAATGGTTATGAGCCTCCATTAACTCTTATTCAATTTGTTATGGCGTGGTCTAATAGTCTAGTGTCGAGCTATAAATGATTTTCGATCCATTCGAAGCAGCAGTCGAACAGATTTATCGACCATAATGACTATACTGCTTCGTCATGGAAAAGTATCTTATGTCATTGTTCTAATATCTCGACGAAGCTCAAATTCTATAAATTTTCTCTTTTCAAAGTTCCCTTTGGAACCTTCTGCAACTTATCTCTCTTCTTACTTTGTTTCCTCGCCTTCTTTCCAGTGAGCTTCATATCGGTAGTTCGTTTTCCATTCTGATTCTTATCCTGTTTTAACATAGTCATTGTGCGTTGTTGAAATTCTTTCCTAGGATTCAGGGGTAATACCTTTTCTTTGCCTGGGATAGGCACTTCAGTCTTCCTGGAGTCCTCTGATGTTCTTACAGTTTTGACATCATGGTCTCTAGTGTCAAATAGCTTTGATCTATTCTCATGTTATTCAATCAATTGTGCAATCCTTTTAGTCATGAAATCTTTTAAGTCTTGTTTCTTCTGCTCCAAGGATTCTTCTTCTTCCTTTTGTCTGGCTTGAGCTCTTCCAATCTAAGGTTTTCTTATTAACATGGTAAATGGGGCGTTGTCTTCGACAAACTTAATAATCTCAAAATCTTCTTTTGTCGAAGTTACATTAATGTTCATAGGTATCTGAGCAAGCTTCCCACATAAGTTTACCAACTTTCCTCTGAATAGTCTTATTCTTCCTAATGAAGGGATCATCGCAAGCCTCCATATAGCTTCCCAAGTTCTTTCTGTCATGATATTAACCTGTGTTTCTTTATCTAGAACACAGTCAATGTTGAAGTCTCCTATTCTTGGTTCAATGCATTCCTTTTCTTTAAATATCTCTGATAACCTGACATGTCGGTGATCATTCAGGGTTTCATTTATTTTCAACAATACTTTCTCTTATTATTTATGGGGTTCTTCTATAGATTTAGTTTCTGGATCTACCTTAGGGTTCTCCTGGTTCAGATTCATTCATTCAAGCTTAGCGATCATTCTAGGGAAATCCAACACTTCATGGTCCATAGCCTTATAGAAAATACAACTAGGTCTTCTTCCAGGGCATTCCTTAGCAATATGTCATCGTCTCCTGCAACTATAATAGAGGGTCAATCCTCTCTTTATTTTAAATAATCCCCAACCTCTCCTATATTGTGCACTATGATCATGGTAGCTAACCTGCAACAAATTATTTCTAGGATCCTACATCCATTTGTTTGTCCAAACATTCTTTCTATGCATAGGTATAGTATATCTTTCACTATTCTTGTCAAATCTACTCATATCAAACCTTGTTTCATCTATTAATTCCCTAGCTTTCAAACTAGGATAGAATTTATTAAACATACCTAGTTCCATACTCTAAAAACAAAAAACTTTCCACTTATCTTACTTCTACAGAGCACAAAGCTTTCAGATCTAAAACTTTTAATTATTCTTACCTTTATCATAGCACAGAGCTTGTAGATCTTACCTCTTTTAATCAGACATTCTTAATTTTACCTTTCTTAGAGCACAGAGCTTTTAGATCTTACTTCTTTTCTTCAAATCTAATCTCCTTTCTTCAGATAGATATTCTTTCTCTAGCACAAGGATATATGAATCGAGTAGAGCACTGGGTACTAAGGCACATATCTACGCACAAAGATTTCACAACTTTAAGATGAATCTT
Source organism: Picea engelmannii (assembly GCA_009831015.1). NCBI lineage: Eukaryota > Viridiplantae > Streptophyta > Pinopsida > Pinales > Pinaceae > Picea > Picea engelmannii. The sequence goes on along the minus strand of ML781475.1, from coordinate 684,689 downwards.
TTCATAGAGATTCTTCTTTCTCAGTTCCCAACAATCATAGTTTCATGTCCTGGCAATGGAACCATTTGTTGGCATAGGGGCAGACCCAGGGTTCAACACTACAACAATGCACCAACAAAACCCTAATTACCAGCCCTTTCGGTAACACCTGCAAAGAAGATGAAGTCTCACCCGAGGTAGAGGCATGGGCGGTTGTAGGACTCAAGTGTCTGCAACCTTAGCTGGGACACAGATCTATGATTGTACTACCTGATAAAGTACTTAGCACCGTTAGTTCCTCAATATATAGTCAATAACCACTTCGCTTATAAGACAAAACTTCACAGCATTAACATTGATCTAATGTATTTAAGCACTTATCATAAGTAAATAGGTCATATCTGGTAGATCAAGCACTGAGCATATTCATGTATATCAGATATATCATTCTACCTATCATTAGCACTAAGCACAAGCAGATCTATCTAATCATCTCAAACACTTATCAAAATAAGACATAAACACATTAAGATAAGCACGAAGCAAGACAAAATAGTGTTTACATGGTTCACCTCTCTCCTGGGGCTACGTCCACTAACTCTTCTTCTTTATTGTCTTCATTCAATCAGTTACAAGCATAGAGCCTCAAAACCCTTACTTCGCATGGGATAGAAGATCTGTGCATTTCACTAGATCCTTATTCCTTCCATTACAACACTAACCCTCCTATTGTATCGCACAAGGACTTCTACTCAGCTCTGCAAGTCTTACACATAATGCACAAAGCCTTGATCACACAGATCCAAATCTTGGCACTTAGTCTACATCACATAGATATTTGATCCCCCTCCTCTATATGGCCTAGACATCTATATATACATACAAAATGGTCCTAAACATGGGTAAACCCATGGGTCGACATCCCATTCCCATTACATATTCTCAAAAACTCAAAAAGGGGCCCAAAAGGGGGTCGAGATCCCGTGATCTTCATTTCATCTTGTGCTCCTCCTTCCACAGGCTGTCGAAGTTCCAAATTAGGTCAACATGACCAATAAATTCCCAAAAATTGGTCAAGGGCCAACAAAGAGAGCGCGAGGAGGACCTCATGGATGCATCAAAGTTTCAAAAATATCATAGATCTTGATGAAAAAAGTCTCAGAGCTTCAAAAACCCTATTTTCTGAGGTGTACGCGGACTATAATGGGCTAGGGCGCGTACATACACAGGTTGTATGAGGATAGGGTGAGTACAGTGGATAAAAACTGAAGCAAGTTCCAGATCTGCATTATGTCACTGCGACTCTGGTATGGTTACATTATTGTCTTGATAGATACTATTGCTTGTTGTGTTGTGGGCATTCTTGGTATGGCCAATATGATGTGATTTATGTTGGTTTATGAAGTGAGCAGTAATCTTGTGATTCAGTGGTGATATGATTGCTATGGTATACTAGTTTCTTAAACATGATCGAGTTAGCATTCATATTGATTGGTTGTGTATCATGAGTAGACCTTTGGAGAGCTTGGATGTGTTGTGAATGGCTATGGGTGAGATTGGATAGTGAGAGACATAAGAGATTGTGATTGAAAGTTGTAAAGGATATGAGTATGTGAAGAAAAGAAAAGCCCTAATTGCTTCAAAGTATGTGCATGCTTCATTGTAGATTGGTTGCATACATGCACGGGTTGTAGTGAGTCAGGGCATGTACACACACAGGCTAAACTACTTACAAGTCAGGTACCTGTGACAGATTGATATCTATGGAGGATTTTTCCCTCATCTCAGTTGGTGTTGAGGATATAAGTTGATTCTTGCATTATAGAGATGGTGCTCTTGTAGAGTTGTACTATATTCAGTTGTTGCTGATAAACCCCCAAGGATTGTAGTCTGTAATAAAAGAAAATTTGTACATACATCTTGTGTTCTTTGTGTTCCTTATGATGATGACATGTTGATGTTATATTGCTGACATGTATTCACATCTAACTGGTTATAGATTACAACAATGAGTAATGTGTTAATGGTGATGACTAACTAATGAATTTTGTGTAAGAGGGAAGTTTTGGTAAAAATATCCCCAAACTCATTCACACCCCCCCCCTCTAAGTGTGGTAGGTGTGTCCAACAATTGGTATCAGAGAGGGAATTCATTATAATCCTTAAAAATATTGAAGGAGATCCATAGAAACACAAATGGATGATGAATTACCAATCCTTGATGAGGAAAATTATTCCAGTTGGAGAATAGAGATGAGAGTACATTTGAAGGAAATGGGAGCAACTATTTGGAAGGCATCCATTGTTGGATTGGATCCCTTGAAGAACAATTCAAAGTATGCATCTCAAAGGGAAGGAAAGAAGAATGATGCATTTTCTCTCAATACCATTCTTAGTGGACTCTCAAGCCCTATCAAAGAGAGCATGGGACAAAGCACTTCCACCAAGGATCTATGGCTAAAGCTAGAGGAGACATATCAAAGTAAGAAGGAGAAGGAAGATATTGAAGACCACTCCATCAAGATTATCAAAGGTAAAGAATCATCAAAAACTCTTGATTGTATTATTTCAAAATGTGATCTTGAAAACATTTCAAGAAAAGATAGCACAATGGAAGATCTCAAAAGTATTTCAAATGAAGGTAAAGAATATCCAAAGACTCTTGATTGCAATGATTCAAAATATGATGATGTTGAATTTTTCTCAAGTGAAGAAGAAGATCTAGAAATAGTTTGTGTAAAGTTTGATGGTAGTTATCCAATTGAAATAATAGAAGAATATCTATTAGAACTTCAAAAATAAGTTGAAGAGGGTTTATATAGATATGACAGTGATCATTATTATACACACTATAACTATCTTTCAGATAACACTAAGAAGTTTCTTAGGAGGAGTCAAAGACACATCTTGAAGTTAAAGGGAATTCTCAAAGAACAAGAAGAGAGAAGTAAGACTCAATTAGAAGAAAAGGAAGAAGAAATCACAAGACTAAAGAATGAAAAACAAGACATAAAGGTAGATGATGAGATTAGAAAAAGTTTTGAAACTATTGTCCATCTCAAGACCCAAATTGAAGAAGCCAAAAGGGTAGAAGAACTATTGAAGAATCAAATTAATGAAAATGAAGAGTCATGTGATAAGTTAGAAGATGAAGTTGTTGACCTTATAAAGAAGGTAGAGAAGTCAAGCAAATTCTTGAATAGCTCACAAGTCTTGAATGAGATCTTGGAAAGTCAAATATCACCATATGATAAAGCAGGTCTTGGATACAAAGAAGATGCTACACATGCTAAAGAAAGAACCTCAAGGAAGCACGTGGTAAATCCATCAAAAAAGGAAGACAATGTTGCAAAGCAACCATCTACATAAGGCAAAGAAAATTTCAAAAGAACAAAGCAAGGAAGACATCAATAAGCTATCTTTGGGACACCAAATAAAAGGTATGAAAGTATCTTTCATGGGCATTGTTATTCATGTAATGAATATGGTCACAAAGATTTTGAATGTAGATATTATGAAAGAATATTTCATAACACCATAAGATGTTGGAGATGTGATAAAGTAGGACATATTTTTGTTCACTGTAATTCCATAAGATGCTACAACTGTAGTGGATTTGGCCACAAATCCTAGGAGTGCTGGAACACAAGAAGAATGTCCATGATGAGGACTTCACATAGCATGGATAGAAGAAGGAATGAGGTAAGGAAGGGAGACATATTTGAAAAGATGGATGCTCAAAGCTCAAGTTCTGAAGAGCATGAACATCTATAGAAGTGGGTGAAGAAGACAAAGCAGCTAGAACATAATGAAAGACTGAAAGGAAGCTCAAATGTGTCATCCATTGAGGTATACGTGGGTGACAATGGTAACAGTCATATACGTACGTAGGATGACCTTGAATAGGTTGCGTACATATGCGAGCTGTCTGTGTAGAAGACTGCGTATATGTGGTGAAGCCTAAGGAAAAGGGCTATGCACAGGGGTTGTAGCTTGATGTGATGGTAGAACTCTGTGATGGAGGGTTTGACATTGTTTGTTGCAGGTTCTGACATTGTTTTCTGCAGGTTTTCATGATTCTATATTGGATTATGTAAGGTGATGATGGAAAATAAAATATTGGGTGCATGCCAGTAACCCATGGGTATGGAATGATGCATTTGTTGTTGAAGAACAATGATGGTTATAACAATGAAGTTATGACACCTTGGTTATGTGATATATCTTGATGAGATGTCATTGATCTATTGAGGCACACTACTAGTACATGTATTATTGGATGCTTGGCACTTGTTATAGGAAATGGAGGATTGAGGCTGATCTGTTGGTATACATGGGTAGTACATATATTGAAGTTTCATTGATATATCTTATGATGTATTATTGGAAGCTTACTTGTTGGAAAAATAGTAGTTGGTGAGTTGATGGGCTACATATTGGGACATATGGAAGCTTATGATGCATGCATTTGGCATATGGACGGGCTACATATTGGGACATGTAGTTGTTGATTTGATGAGGTGATCATGTTGTACATCATTGATGATATATAGATGATGCATGATTAGAACATTGGTAAGAGGCACCTACTAGCAGTTTGATTGGCACATATTTTATGGAGGATTTGGCATATATGTATGAGGATTCATCATGTTGTGCATGGTTGATGTACTTTCTTGGTACAAGTGGTGATACATGTTTGGTACACTCATTTATGGCATATACTTGATGATACTACACCATTGGTATTACTTAATTAGCACAACAATTGGTATTTGTTTGAGATACATGGTTATGGTACTTGGTTCATGATGGAGACATATCATGAGTGATATGAAACATTGTTTGGAATGTTGGTAGATGCACATGGTTGGCATATTGGTAGATGCACATGGTTGACATATTAGTGGATGCACATGGTTGGCATATTGGTAGATGCACATGTTGGCATGTTGATAAAGGCATATGATTGATACATTCCATGGATGATATCTTTTGGCACATTGCATGATGTTGATGTACATGGTTGATGTACATAGGTGTTTTGCATGATGAGCACACATTTTGGTACAGGAAGTAATTGGTTGATATTTTTCTCATGATTCTCTATTTTTGACATATCATTTTCTTCATGATGTTTGGTATAGCATGAGTTGGATGCATGAATAGGTCCAATGATCGCTATATGGTAGCACATTGTCCATATTGCAGAGAAGATAGGGGAGAAATACCCATAGGGGTATTTATTCTTCTTCCCATCATTCCAGGAAGAGAGATTTATCAGATGCAAAGATAAATACTTGACAAAAATCACTATATTTGAAGAAAGAGCACATAGGCACAATTCCAAGGGGAGTGATGGTTAGAGGGGGAGTATGAGCGATGTATATTCAACATTACATCATAATGATATCCCTTGTTCAAAAGGGGAGAGATTATTCAAAGGAAGATCAAAGGCATTCAGACGCGAGGAGCGTCCCCCAGGAGAGTTCAAGTAGGGGGAGCAACCCCAAGGGGAGAATGCCATTTTCCATTGATGTCAAAGGGGGAGAGATAATCACATTGATGTGATTGATGTTTATTGATGGAAATATGTAGTCACAATCACTATTGATGTAGAGCATTCCTTATCTACATGTTGACATCAATAATTGGTAATTGGTGTTGACATCAATGTTGGTATTTCCATCAATGCCAAAGGGGGAGATTGTTGGATCATGTTGTCATTGATGCCAAAGGTGTGATTGATTGATGTCAAGTGATTGATTGTTTCATTGATTCCAAACAATAATTGAATGATGTCAAAATTCAAAGGTTTCTGATGCATGAGCATCTCTCCACATCAGCCAACTAGCTAGCCAGCCATGTCAAGCGCGTGCATTCAAGATGAAGAGAGGCAGAGTCCTCATTTAAAATGTGAATTGAATGTAATTGAATTGCTTAGGTTTTTGAGCCGTGAAGTTGTGAATTTGTGCAAGCGTTAGGTAGATAGGCCATTAATGTTTGAATGGTTGAGATCTAGATCCGATAGCGAACTAGACAACCCATTCAATGCAATTGAATAGGGTAGGTAGATTGGAGGGAAGCACTCAAAGAGCCCCCTCGGGTAAAAGAGACTTAGGATCTCATTTTGTGTAAGTAGAGAATGAGAGATAGCAGAGAGTAGTTGTAGTGTGTGAGAGAAGTCTACGAGTAGAGAGCAGAAGAGAAGGAGCTGAGACCTTGTTACAGGTTGTGCTAAGGAACACCTTGTAAATACAGGCATTTGCCATATTTAATACAAAGAGTATTTTTTCCTACATTACTGTGTGATATATGAATGCCTGTGAGTGTTCCATTGTATTCTATGAATGTATGTTGTTGTTATGCATTTGCAGGTTGTTTTGATTTTAGGTGAAGGTCTTTGAGGCTTCACACCAGGAGGGTGTGACAGAATGCTGGGGGTTCTAATAGTCGTGCACAGAGGTGCATTTCTGAACACTGTGGGTTCATACAAGGATGTATTGCGGCATAGGAACTGGAGTCAACAACTCGAGAGGAAGACCTCAAGGTTGTTGAATACCTTGGAGGCAATGTTGTGTATGAGAGACACAGTTGCAGACAGAAACTCTGTTCTGAGTTCTGTAGAGCTCTGCCAAGTGGGCATTGAGCACATGCACAGAGGTGCATCAAGTGGAACTCTGCTATGAGTTCAAGAAGAAATAGAATCACTAAGGATTATGAGATCTTTTCCAGGTGGGCATTGAGCAAGTGAAAGGAGAGGATACTCTGCTAGGTGGGCATGTGAGTCAGTGTGTAGACAGGCACAGGAGAAGAGAACTCTTTGAGTTTTGGAATTTAGAGGAAGAATCCACTGAAGGATCTTCACAGGGTTGTTGAACACCCTGATAGACTCAGCAGGAGGTTGCTTGAGAAGAAGGATAGCCAGGAGGCCATCCAAGTTATCCATCTGAGGGAGAAGGGAAGAAAGACAAAATCTTGTAGGGGTCTGAGCATGTGACAAGCTCAGGAGAGACAACACTTTGTGTGCGGGAAGACTCTGTAGAGGCAAAAACGTTGAAGAATCCTTTAAGGATTCGAATGGAGTAAAAGATCAGGAGGAACAACATGATCAAGAGTGCAGGTGAGGACTCGAATTCATGGAGCTCGCAGAGAAAGGGAGCAAAGGTTGAGGCCTTTGGATTTTGAAATTCCCCCAAATCTGGGAAGAAGGTGTGTGCAAGCTCAGGAGAGAAACAATAGCTGTCATATGAGATTTGGACCATTAGTTTCTATGTCCAAGAGACGCACAGGAGGAGCGCACAGGAAGAACAGATCTAGACTGTTGGATCTTGGTCCAATTACCCTTCAGTCGTTAGATCGGACAGGAGCTGCACGAGGTTTACCATCGGAAACAACTGAGGTTAAAGTCCCGAAGGGCATTTGGGAATCGGGATATCGACACTCGGGGTATTGGAGGTCCTGAGGTCGAGAAATCCAAAACATTTCAAGTCTCAAAACAGTGAAAAGATCGGAGTTTTCCATCTCAGGAAACACGTGGCAGAGATCTGAAGAGAGTCGAGGATCAGCGTTTCAGAGGGCCTGAGTACAGGATTCTCTTGTACTTCAGAATCACGAAGTCCGAAACCCCGAGCAGAAGGAGGAAGAACCATTGAGGGGCCAGCTCTCGAGATATCAACATATCGGAGGTTGGCATTTCGTGAGTCCTAAGGATGAGACATCCATGACACTTGAAGTCGCGAACAACGAGAGGCGATCAGGACTGTCCATCTTGAAGGGACACGTGGCATCAAACGAAGGCCTTCGGGAAAGGCACCAATAGGAGAGCTACATCGGAAGATCACGTATCGGGATATCGAGAATCCCATGGGCATAAGTTTCATGTATTTCGACATTGCGATGTCTGAAACCCCGACGAGATGTAAGACTGCGGTCATGGGGATAGTGGTCATATGGGCCAGGAGATTAGCCAGGAGGGATAACGCGTAAAGTGTCGTATCGACAAATCGGAGATCGATAGATTGTGGGGATTGAGGTTTGTGACATCGAGGATCGCAAAACCCTGAATCCCGATAAGGAGATAAGACTGCGGTCTTACGAGGACTAGTCATATGGACTAGAGAGCCTATCCAGGAGGGGCTAAGGAAGCAGAGGAGCACATCGGCAAATCAGAGGTCGGGAGTTAAAAAGGATAAGAACTCTTGACATCGGGAAATAAGAAACCCTGAAACCAGAGACTAAGTCGGGGAAAAGTCATAGGCACATGTAGAGTGTTGGAAAATGTTTAACAGATAGCATATGCTTGTCATTGATGGCAAGTACAACAGTGAAGATGGCAGAATCAAAATGTGCATCGATGGAAAAACAGGAACAACGTAGGCTCAGGAGGAATTAGTGCAGAGTCGAAATTCTTCCAAGTAAGAAGGATGTGTAAACTTGGAGGAGAAGCATCGCTAATCGTTGGATCCCATCCAAAATTCCCGACAAGAAGAGCACGCGAAGAGTGCGCACTGAAGAGAAGGATAGATCTCAGGCGTTAGATCTGAGTGAACTCGGAAACTCGTGAGTGGAAGAGCCTAGGATTTGGTGTTAAAAGTCGCGAGGCGTGAGTTCGCGAAGCAACGAAGTGGCGAGAAGATCACAACCATCCCTTTGTGAAGGACGCGTGGCAGAGATTGGAGAGATCTCGCGAACTCGGGGGTTCATAGGATAAAGGCCCAAGTATTAGGTGTTCAAAATCGCGAGGCGTGAGGACGCGAGGTGGAAAAGTGGCGAGAAGATCAAGACCATCCATCAGGAAGGACGCATGGTAGAGATCGGAGAGATCTCGTGAACTTGTAGGTTTGCAGGATAAAGGCCCAAGTATTGGGTATTCAAAGCCGCGAGGCGCGAGGACGTGAGGCGGCGAAGAGCCAAGAGAAACCATGAGGGACACGTGGTAGAATCGTAAGGTGGGCCCGTGAAATAGACAGGAGGACATGTGTCGCCTGAGAAAGGGGAGTCAACACCCCGTTGACCTCTCGCGTCTCGGGGATTCGCGAGATAAGAGCATGAGAGTTCAACCCTGGAACTCACGAGGTCACGAATAGCGAGAGATGCGAGTTCACGATGAGATCTGGACCATAGAATCATCAAGATCATGGACCATTGATCTGAGCTCCATCTCGGAGCCTCGCCTATCGCGAATTGGAGTGACGAGAACCTCCATCACAGGAATCGCGAGAAGCAAGATTGTGAGAAGATCAAGACCGTTGATTCATCAAGATCATGAACCGTCGACCAGGGTCGATGAAGATAATAAGTTCATAGAAAAAGTGTGAAACGGGAAAATAACGACGTTACCCTTCAGAGTTAATCCAACGGTGCAGGTGAACTTGAACAAGATCGGAGGGCTACTATTGCACGACACAGTGAAACTGCCAGTAACCATTGATGGTTTCTACCAGAGGATGCGAAGAGACTTTGATGTGATTTCCAGAGGAGCAGAAGAGTCACATGGAATCTGCCAGTGGAATGAAGACGACTCGTGGAGGCGATTGACAACTGGATGTGATTGAGGCTGTAACTGAAATAGAGAGGGTGAGATCGACTGTCACAGAGAAGACGAAGAGTCTCAACTGCCAGAGAGGCTGAGAAATCTCAGCATAACACCAGTGATACTGGACACGTGGGGAAAACCACCAGAGAAGTTGAAGAGTCACGATGATGATCATATAGAGCACTCGAGAGGTGGAGGATAATGACAGAGAGTATGCATGAAGAGGCATGGAGAACATTAAATGCATAAGGTGCACAGAAGCTATAAATACACGATACAGAGAAGATATGGGGCTGTTGTTGCTATTATAAGTTGTTGTGAGTGTTGTTAGTATAGGTGATTTGGGTGTGAAGAAGGAGGAGAGTGCAGTAGCTGCAGAGCACAGAAGAGGAACTGTGTAGAGCATGGAGATGGCGCACAGAGCAACGAAATGCAGCAGAACAGTGATGAGTCGGGTAAGCCATTGTTGAACATTATATCACTGTAATAAGTTTCAGAAGCAAAGATTTATATTTCAGGGTGGTTGGGAGGTACTAGGGAGGACTGTTGTCCTCAGAGGTTCAAGTGGGTGCTTGAACACAGGGAGTTGGTGCTCCCTTCTAGTTGGTGCTAGAGAAACTAGGGAGTTGGTGCTTCCTTCTACTTGGTGCTAGAAAAACTAGGGAGTTGGTGCTTCCTTCTAGTGGGTGCTAGAGAAAACAGAGAGTTGGTGCTCTCAGCAAGTTGCATCTTGCTAAACAGAGGTTGTAGCCTCATTATGAGTTGGTGCTCATATGTATGATAATGTAAATATTGTAACCATTACTTAT